>JAMXBD010001777.1:0-293698 GCA_024138025.1 Combretum micranthum
AGAATTTCATCACTCAACTAATTCAAGCTATACATCTAAACTAATCAAAGTCATGATTCTCGCTACGTGCAGAAGTTCCAACTTAAAACGCCATAACTTGGTCATTTTAACCTCGAATTTCGCAAATTTTATATCGATTCCTACTCTTCAAAGATCTATCTATTTTAATATTATTTTCAAGTTTTGAAGATATTACGGCCATGGAACAGAAGGTTCAGATCTGTACTGTAACGTTTCCATCTCCGAAAAATTGTTTCTCATTTAGTAAAAATGTTTTTAGTCGATAACTCATGCATAGATAGAATATGAATGAATTCCTAATATGAATGTCATGTAATGAGTTCAATATATGCATGATCTTGATGATTTTTGATAATTAACTCTTAAGAACTCCTAATCATTACAAGACTTCACATTAGCATTTCCTAAAATCCATTCTTTCCAAATTTTTGCATCTTCTAGTATTTTAGGATCCTATTCCTAGAATTTACTTGTTATCTAACTAAAAACAAGTCTTTATCATCTATACCATCTAAGACCTCCATTTAAGCATAAAAACTCACATTTTCACTTTGTAAATATGTTTTTTAAACAAGCTTTTCACAAAATCCGAATTTTGGAAATTTTCATTTCTTGCATTTTCTTATGAGAAACTTGTTTAATGCACCAAAATTTGAAGCTTTATTATATCTATTATCTAAGGACTCCATTTGACTCATAAAACATGCCATCTAGGCTTGACTACTAAAGTGTTTATGTAGGCATCATTCTAAAATACGAATTTGACTATTAATCACTATATCAATATTTTTCATTCTAACTTCACTACTTGTTTTACATTTTTCTCATGCCTAAACTCATCTAAGCTCATGAAAATCATTCCTTAAGGGCATCTATTACGTATACCTTCCATTTTTGATAAAAATATGAGTTTTAAAGTGTTTCAAGGGTTTTTAAATGGGTTTCAAAAATCATCCGAATTTCCATAAAACATTCCTAGTAAAAATCTTTTCTTTTTCAAGTTTCTTACTTCCTATACATGAAGATCTACCATCTAACACATCTATATACATACAAGACTAAGCCTTTATGATCATTAGTGCATGGAAGCTCAAGATATCCACATGAACATAAATGTAGATAAATGCATGAATGTCTAAACACTAGATCTACCATCTATAGTGCATGAATCATGAGTTTCATGGTATGAACATAAATATCTATGCAAGATTCCTACTTTACATGCATGAACAAGATAATATCTCAATAAAAACTCCTTTAAACTCTAGATACACTTCTTGTGATGGCTTGATATTCTTGTTCAAGTATTTTCATGTCCTTAGCATATGCTCATTGGGATTAAATGTGGAAAAACACATGAATAGCTTTGCCATTACAAGAAAAGGTAGGAATAAGGTTTAGAATCATCACCTAAAGAAGTTTGGAAGATGAAATGAGAAGAAAGGAGTTGTGTGTGTGAGTGTGAGAGGGGGGAGGGGCTCACGGCAACTATAGGGAGAGAGGAGAGGTTTTCTCTTTTAAAATTTTGAAGAGTAAAAAATGAGGAGAGAGAGAGAACATTAGCTTATATATTAGTGGGATTAGGGTTTTAATTGAATAAAATAAGTAAAATAAAAAAAATGAGGGGGAAATGGGGGAGGGCGCCGGCCAAGGGGGTAGGAGAGAGGGAGGATTTGAAATTTGATAAAAATTGGATTTTGTGTAAATAAATGTAATAATTGTATTAATTAATTAGAAACAAAATTTTTGAAAAGAAAATTGTAATGAGTAGTTGTAAGGATGTAAGAATAGAGTATAGGTAGTGTGTAGTGCAGGTTGTACTTGTGAATAGTAGACAAGACATCTACTTTACCGGTTGTAACAAAAACATGGGAAAAAGGCTATAACTGTAATTTTATAGCCCGGAAAATTATAAAATTGATATTTTTGGAATCCTTAAAAAATTACGGTTCTAATGAATATTCCGAAATGTTTTTTCTGAGTTGGTGGTCCCGGGGCACATTTTTCCGTAATTAAGCTCGGGAAGGCCCCGGAATTGAAAAAATTCCCGAATTTAAAACTTCTAAGGTTTAAATATACTATAAGACAATAATTTGTATTCATTAATTTATAAAACTTCTTTTATTATGAAATAAAGAAAAGCCGGATCTAGGGTTTCTAAGTCCTCTCACTAAGCTTAAACTAACTATATAGGTTTCGTTCTCCGATTTTCGAAGTTTATTCAATTACAAGGAAGCTAGGGTATATATTACAAGAACAAAAATAAAAATAAATAAATAAATAAATAAATAAAATTACATAATGAATATGGTAGATCGTACTGAAAGACCCACTAATTACCGTAGTAATGAAATACAAGTAAAATTGCTAAATCAGGTAATCCTAGCTATATGAAAATTTGTAAAACTAATAATTTGGAGCTCCTTATAGAAATATGAGCCTAATGGCATCAATAACATATCTTTGACATTTCGAATCCCAGGCGCGCTTTTCGAAGTCAACACCTGGCCGGATTGAATAGGTCGAAAACTTATCGTCATCTCATCCTTTAGAGCATCCTAGGCCTAATGCGAACCGATTACACCTTTTTCTCTTATTCCGACTCCTTGATTTAGGAACACGAATTGCCGGATCTAGACTACGAAGTTTCTTAGATTTAGGGACCTAGGTTTCCCGGTTGACTTTCCGTTTACACCCTTTGCTAGTTTAGAAACTGATATTTTTATACCTATATGACATATCTGATTGGTGAGATTTATTTTAAGGTTGATTTTTAACGTTCTCGGAATTCTTTGGATTGAGTTTTATTCCCGAAGGTTAGTCACTATTCTACTTCTTAACAATTTGTTTTAGGGCTCTATTTACCCGAAATTATAAGTTGGAGTTAAATATAAAATTTGTCATACGTAGAGGTTTTAGAATGGAAGTCTATTGAGTTGCTATTTTATTTCCGAGGTTTCTTATTTTTCTCACGGCTCGGAAATTTCCCGGATTCGTTCGAAGTTTGGGACGTATTGAAGTCCAGTTTTAATTCGGAGTGACTTTTAAGGTTTTATTTTCAAGGTTCATCTTTAGAACTATTTACTGAAATTTTCCAAGGCTTACATTTTGAAACAAATGAAATAAAGTGAAAGAGAGAGAAAAGTAAAAGACTATTTATATTAAGTGAAATTAGGGTTTGTTTTCATTATAAAAAGAAGATAAAATAAAACAAATGGAGGCAAATTGGAGGGGGGTTGCGCCACCACAAGGAGGAAGAGAAAGAGATTAAATTTGTTTTAATTTGTAATTTATGTAATAAAAAGTATTAAATGTAATAATTTGTTAAGAGACAAAAATTTATTGGAAAAGAAAATATAATTGAGTGTTTGTAAGGATGTAAGACTAGGGTGGGTATGGGTAGTTGTGCGTGTGTAGTAGGTTGTACTTGTGAATAGTAATAAATAGTAGACAAGACATTTACTTTACTAATAGTAAAGAAAATACGAAAAAAAGGCTATAATTGAAATTTTTATAACCTGAAAAATAAAACTTATATTTTTGAAATCCTTATAAGATTTTGGTTCTAAAAGTATTCGGAATATTTTTTAGAGTTTCTAGTTCCAAGGCTCGCTTTTCCGTAATGGAGCTCGAGAAGGCCCGAAATAGAAAATTTTTCGCAATCAAAACTTTTTATGGTTTGAAATATAATTTAAAACAATATTCCACATTAATTTATTAATAAAATTTTTTTAGTTGAAATCGGAAGAAAAGCTAGATCTAGGTTCCAGGTTTCCCTTTTAAGCTTAAACTAATCCGTTTAGGGTTTTGGTTTCTGATTTCCGAAGTTTACTTGGTTACTAGGAAAACCGGGGTTTACAGCACCTCTATCTATGGTTGACGCCCCAGGATTATTTCTCTTAGGTATTACCTTTTACTAAGGAGTTTTTGGAAGAAGTCAAAGACTAGATGTAAACTTAAACTTCTAAGTAAATCTCTATGTATTATTTGAATAGACTTTAATAGACCTTATATTTGATAGGGGAATGCCCCTTTGATATTTTGTAAGACCTTTATATTTCCATAGTTCTGATATTATGTTATGATTTCCATTCTTAAATTGCTATGTGGATGTCTTCTTAAACAACTTGATCCAAAGTTGGTCCTCTATGATCGTGAATGTACGCCTTACAGTATCGAAGATTATGGATGACTAAGGTTGTCATACTTAAGCCTCAATATTGAGTGTGGCGGACTGTCGCATTTAAGGTATCCTTTAGGGCTGATACTAAGTCCTCCCCTTCTTGTTCTTCATGCACAACTTCTTTGAGTCTAAATCCGTCTGTTTAAGGATAAAAATACCCTCTTAAACAACATTATATTACAACTTTGCCCTTCATTATAGATTAATTATTCATATATTATAATAAGGGTGCTGCAAAAGGTATATAGAGGAGTGTAAGCTTACTTACTTAGTGATAAAGTACTCGTAAAACCAATAATCAACAAGTTAATTAATCAAGCATATGAAATGCAACAAGCACGTGAGCAACAACTATCACTTGAGTATTGGGAAGCTACCATATGAAGCACTGTATGGTAGAAAATATAGATCATCGTTGTTCTGTTATAACTTAGAGAAAGTATTGGTTGGACCTGAATTGGTACATGAAACAATTGATAAGGTTATATAATAAAGCAGAAAATGAAAAAAGCTCGGACAGGCAAAAGAGCTGGGTAGATCTAAAAAGAAGAGAATTGGACTTTACTGAAGGAGATCATGTTTATTTAAATATAAGTTCAATCAAAAGTCTTCATAGTGGACAAACAAAAGGAAAATTAAGCCCCAGGTATATTGAACCATTTGAGATCTTGGAACGAGTTGGAACCTAAACGTTAGCATTGCCACCAAACTTATCTGGTATACATAATATTTTTCATGTATTGGTGCTAACGAAATATGTACCATATCCAGATAAAGTGGATGAATTGGAACCAATTGATCTAAAGAAGAACTTGACATATGGGAAACACCCTGTTCGAATATTAGACAGTAAAGTACAAAGACTTAGAAATAAAGTGATTTGCTATGTCAAAGTACTATGGGACCCCCAAACTAAAGAAATGACATGGGAACTAGAAGATGAGATCAAGAAAAGCTATCCTCATCTTTTTGAGAATCTAGGTACGCATTTAAGCTTTGGGAACAACGCTTATATTAAGGGGTAGAGAATGTAAATCTCGGATTTTTCATACAAATAGAAATAGATAAAATATAAATATAGAAAATAAAGGTCAGTGTAGGACTCAACAAAGATCTTAGATTAAAATCACAAGTAATAATGGACTTATATATATCTTCGAATTTTAAAACAAAGTTCTATAGATAGTAACAAACATAAAAATAGAATTTCGTTGCCAGTATCGAAAACTCAAAGTGTAGAAATAATGTTAATGAGATTTCAAGTGTATTAGAAAGTAAATAGTTAATAATGTTTATAGTTAGAAACAGTAATTTAATAATAAACCATTAAGATTATAAATAATAATAAGAACAAAAACAAATCCATAACTCATAATATAGACTCCAAATAAATAATTGGATCGTACCAGTGTTCTAGTTAGAGAATTCTAAAGCTATTAGAGACTGAAACTAAAATTAGCCTATTAAGCTTAGAAAACCCTAATCACGTAAGATAAAATCCTAAAAATAACTAACCGCATAAACTTTAAACTTAAGTTTGAACTTAATACTAACCTAGAAAATTTGTGGAAGCTTTAAATAAATTATAGAAGACAAAACTCCCAAATAACTGTTATATTTGTACCCGATTAACTTAAAAAACTACCCTAAAACTAAGATAAATAATTAAATAATATTATATATTATTTTCCCTCCAAATTTGGTGCAAAGTGCAACCCATGTATGGATGAAATCTCCTTGAGGATTGCTAGCCGAAATTAGAAGCCAAAAAGGGTCAAGATAGGCAACAAAGTCAAGAAAATTATGGGAGAAACCGATCAAATTAACCTAAATGAGCAAGATCATTTAATGCATGAAGAAACACATGCAAACCAGCTAAGTTCGGTAGAGAAGTTGCCCATTATCAGCTGAAAAGTATAGAACCCAACCTCCCCTAAGCATATATATATATATATATATATACACACTACATTAATGAGGAAAGCAACAACACATTAAACACAACAAAAGAGCCCAAATTCGTCTAGCAAGAATCTATAAAGCACACAACAAACACAAGTCCATAACATGAGTTCCAACAACTCAATACAAGGAAAGATCAAAGAAAAGTAAGTAGAAATTCATTTTGAGTTAATCTATGTCCTAAACGCTAGCTTAAATAATGTTATTGTTAACCTAGGATTGTTTCAAGCTTTGGGAGAGATTAAGCATGATCATATCAGTTCCTATTAGGTAATATACAACCATAAAACCTTATTCATGTATTATACTATGTATAGAAGTTAGAAATCATATTATAATGAGTATAAAATGTTATAGGATTTGTTATGTGACGAAAAATACTTGTGGAACATTGAAAACACTTAGAAATTGTTTAAGTACAAGTATAATATACATACGATAGGAAAAATAAAGTACGAATAGAAGAAAATTGAGAAAGAAGATAAACAGTGACTAAGCCAGCACTACGTCGGCAGTGTATGTGCTCAACATTGGCGGCATACATTGGTAAGCCGGTGGTGTTAGGACGGCATACACTAGGAAATAGAAGCTATGTAAATTTTTTTTTGGTAAAATGAACAAACTTCGGCAAATTAGAATTCAACGCTGGCGGCGTTGATGCCGACATACATTGTATACTGGTGGCCTTCGAAGCCAGTGTACACTGGATCTTGGACCATGTAAAAATTACACGAAACCAGTATTTTGGGATTCACGCCAGCAGCATAGGATGCCGGCATACTTGCAAAACTTCTCTAAACAAAGTCTGTTTCAATTAGAACATATTTTACACACACACCACACACAGATATATATATATATATATATATATAAGAAGAATAGAAAAGATAGAACCCTAAATATAATAAATAAATAAATAAATATAAATTTAATATTATAATACTTGATTAAGAGATAATTTTAAAATTACTGCAAATAAAATACTAGTGTATAATAAGATATTAAAATTACGATAATTGTATTATATAGGTATATATATACAAGAATGGAAAAGTAGATAAGCTAGAATTAAAGATAATATGATACCCACAAATAATAGATAATAACATGAACAAAGATCAAGAGAAACATGGCGAAACTAAATGATAAAAATAAATAAATAAATAATAGTTACCATAATAGGTCAACTAGGACAGATATATTAGTTATAATAACAGTAATGATAAAATTTTGATCTATTGAATATAAACTCTACAACTACCTGATAAAAAATATATAAATATTAAATAAGATCAAGACAAGAAAATGAAAATAAAATAGTAAATAATAACCGTTACCATAAGACAACTAAAAGATCAATACAGTAATAGGAATAAAATCAAATACCAATATAGGATACTTAGACACACATAGCACTTTAGTCATATAATTTATGTCTTATTGATGAATATTTTTATTCATCTCAATAGGTGACCTTGATACCATTGAGGATTTCCTAATAGATTACTACATTAGCCATCATGAGCGGTGTGTAACTCAGATCTATTACATTGCTTGTATTTTAACTAGTGGCACATGTAATGTAAAGATAATAATATGGTTGTTGTGGAATATATGAATATGAGATGTGATGTGTATGTTTGGTTGACAAATCAGAATAATAAAAGTGATAATACAAATTGCTTGATGACTTGACAAAAACATGTTATATATTGTGTAATGTATGATCACCATAAGCATGACTAAAAATTATTGGCTTTATAATTAAAACAGTCATGCATTACACAAATGCATTATTGCATATTCAAAAAGGGTGACAGCCTGCTAAGTATTGATATTTCGGTTCTTTGTTAATGTTTGGTTTTTCTAAAGTGTTAGTTCTTCAAAGGTTTTCTTTGTTCCATGAGTTATACGAGAACTAAGTGGCAAGAAGAACGTTGCCCATAGTACCGCTTTGAAATGATTAGTACTTAGGGAGTTTCTAAGGATTAATGAAGGAAATGGTCAGTTAAAATACCTTTAAACCAAAGTGATAACCCTAAGATGAGAAATCATTGATTTTCCTGTATGCTTAGTCTCTCCTGGGTAGGTGGGTCATGAAGTAATTGTTCTTCAACCCTAAAAAGGGGGCATAAATCTTTTTCCTATTTAGATTCTAGATCATTAAACTTGTATCTGTACATATGCTTGGTTGATGTATTACATATGATTTGTTAATAAACTTGCTTGATGTGTAATATGTTTGGTTATTCACTAAACCCATGGTTTCACTCAGACTCCTAAAGACCTTTCAAGTTGACTTTGCGACCATAGCTTGTATCTTCTAGGAGCATGGCTCCGGTAAGAACTTAGAAGCTAGAAGAATATGGGATCTTCGGGATATGTTATTTATCTTTATTTTTAGTTATAAATTAGTTAGTATTTATATATCAGTATGTTTTTAAGACATATAAAGTAGAATTATGGTTTGTAATACTATTATGATATTCACTACTTGTAATGACAGATATTTACTAATTTATGGCTTTTATGTATTTATCATTTCTTATCAATGCAACTAAAAGATTGTGTTTTTGAAAATATGTCTTCTCTGAAGGTTAACTAGTAATAGTGTACAAGTGTGGCTTTGTAGTACTACTAGGTACCATCGAGGCATGACAATTCTCATTTCTATATGAGAAATTTGGATGATTTTGCCACCTTGGATTATATGTGTTAGAATAGGGTCTTAGATTACCCCTTTGAAAGTTGTGACATAAGTTAGATGTTCTTTACTTGATGAGGATGAGTTACCAAGTGGGCACTCATAAGTTGAATGTGGTCCTTAACATAGCTCATAACAAATAACTTGATTAGTATTAACAATTTACAGAAGCGAGTTTACTTACTTAAGTAGTGAGGGCTAAAATATGAGCAATGAGTAGAAACATAGCCTCATTATCTTGAATGGATGCTACTCCTCATTTAGTTCTTTCGCTACTCCAATTGTGTGCACTTTAGGAAATTTCTTCAATCAAAGCTCTTGTCTCATCATAGCTCTTACCCATTAGCGCTCCTCCAGATGCAACATCTACGAAAGACCTCAAAGTCTCATCTAGACTGAGGTAAAAGTTCCCAATCAGGAGGTTGTTTGGCAATCCATGTTGTGGGCATTTTCTAATTATCTCCTTGAATCTTTCGTATTCCTCATATAGTAATTCACCAGGGAGCTTGTTGAAATTTGTAATTCATTTCTCAGCTTTGCTGTTCTGGCAGGTGGGAAAAATCTTTTTAGGAATTTAGTAGTGAGATCAACCCATGAAGTGATGGATTCCGATAATTAAGAATTGAACGAAGCTAGAGCTTTCTCCATAAGAGAAAAGGGAAAAAGCTATATTCTTATGGCATCATTAGTAATGCCATTTAACTTCACTGTATTATAGTATTGGAGAAATTTTGCAATGTGTTCATCAGGTGTCTCATTTATATCCTCTAAACTAGTGTAACTCAATCATCTGAATAAGTATCGGTTTGGGTTCAAAATATTTGCCCTGAACAGTCAACTTTCTGATTGTAGATCCCATGATAATGGGAACTGTGTAATCCTAAAGTGCTCTGGTAGGAGCAACCTGTATTTGATTGTTGTTGTTTTCATTGTTCTGACCTTCATTTTCTGCCATTTCTTGCACTTCTTCTTCTTCTCTTCTATTTTCTCTCCTCAACCGATGCTAAGTATGCTCAATTTCAGGATCGAATGGTAGAAGCTAAGCACTTCTACTCCTATGCATAAAATACCTACGAAGAGAAAAAAAAAACAACTAAGTCCGTGAAATGTGCCTAAATTATTAATATAACTAACGATAGTTTAATATTAAGATCATTCTTGACAACGGCACCGAAAACTTGATCTGTTGCAAATGTATATATAAAAATAAAGAGTGAATTTTTCCAGCAAGTATATTAGGTCAAATCAATTAATATAATGATGAATAGAGTGTTGATCCCACGAGGATTACTTAAGTACTAAATGAGTGTCAGGTTCTACTATTATCCAGGCAATTGATATTGATATAATTAATTAATAAACTACTGCAAAGCCTAGATTATGATTATCACTAATAGCAGAGAGAGTGTTTAAGAGAAATATATTAATTAAGTGTGGGAAAAACATAATTCATCCTAGTTTCACTAATCAGATTGCTATGATGTTATAATAACCATTAGCTTTGTGGATATTCATATGATATTATCAAAGATCTTAACCCTTTCTCAAGTTTTAAAATCTCAACATCCACCAATTAATCCATTAGCTTCCGCTACACTAATTAACAATGGAATCGAAGTTACAATCATGAAACTTCCAATTTTATGATTGACTAATGCCTTAAATCAATTTCTCTTAATCCCTTAGTGAGAAACTAATCTAAAACATTACATGAATCTCAAAAGATAATTTCTAAATCAGATTAAATTACACTACTTCCGCATTTGTGATTTAATCCAAATTTAAGAATTCCCATGAACCCTAATTTCTCTTTCAAGTTATCAAGATTCCTATAAACCTAAACGATTTATAGTAATTGCAACATGAATATTCCACAAATCTACTAATTCTATAACATAACTACAATCATCATCTTAGTTATCCTAAGGTTTCATCATATTCCCACAATGAAAGCTTAGAACGACATGGATTGATTCAAACAATTACAAAACAAAGTAATTACAACAAGGAAATTCATTTTTAAAAACACAATCAAGGATTGAAATTACATAAACAATAAAAGATTGGAGATCACCAATTCAATCACAAGTATCTTGTTGCAAAACTTCAACAAACATGATCTTCGATCTTTCAAAAAGATTACAAGGCTTCTCAATCAATAACAAATTCGATTGAGAACAACTCTTTCACCAATCTAATCTAAGATCGAACAATTATGTGGATCTGAAGAACTCAAGAAAATTTCATGTGTGTTACAAGACAAAGCAACCCTAGGATTTTATAAGCATAAAACAAAAAAAAGGAATTTGAGTCGTTTCAATGTAAGCCGACAGTTACGGATTGTACACTGGCATCGTAGAGGCGGTATAAGTTGTACACCGAATAAAACACCGGCAGCTTTGATGTCAGCTTAAAGATTTGCAATCTGTATAATCAACACTGGTCCAACGTCGATGTGTAAATTTCAAGTAGCCGTGTACATCCAAGAATGTGAAAAGTGATGGAGTTTACTTGAAAGCCGGCTATGTAGATGCCAGCATTAAAAATTTGATTCTGTATACATGCTAGGCCGGCTGTGAGCCGGTGGCATAGGATGAAGAAATGCTGATGAACTTTGAAATTCCAAAACGCTGGTAAAAAATTGTTTGAACATTGGCGCTTAGTATTCTTGATGAAAGCTAGCTTGTTTAATTTTGAAGGTCGACGGTGTACTTCTTTCCATGGCCAGTGTACTTTGTTTTCTTCATCAAATTTGTTCAAAAATCCTCCACATTTTATATATTTGCAACTCTAAGTCCTTTTTGACTTGAAATGTCAAATTAAAAACACTTAAGTACCAATTCCTATAGATTTCTCTAAAATCAATAATAATTAAGCACAAATTGTTTAATGAAAAGTGTATAAAATATGATTTATCACTCAACTAAAGCAAATCATGGTTTTATATTTGTTTTGAATCTATGAATATTTGTTTTCATATTAAACTTCTTTTAACCAATTATTTCCAAAACATGAATTTCGAGGTGCTTGTGGATGAAAATTTTTCTAAGTTGTAGCATCATTAAAATGTGTTAAGTTTTGGCTTGTAAGAAAAATTAGGTAAATAACTTATTCTAAATTTTTATTTTTAATAAAATGGTTTGTGCATGTGTTGTAAATAAAATTTCTAGAAAATTTTACATAACAAAAAATCATCAATATTAATGTTGTTGGGAAAAACTACCTTGCCAACCTAATAACAATTTTTATATTTTTGAAAAAATTCATAGTAAAAACATCACTATGAATGAACATGAGTTTACGAATTATTATGTATTAAAGCGAATTTCTAAGAGCATAAAATTATATCAAGAGTAAAGAAAAGTAAGAACATAAATAAAAACATGGAAATCTTAGCTCGTTATCAAGACTTTTCCGGAACTTGAATTTATTTCCAGTCACTATGATATATAAAACAATGCAAGCATAAGGAAATAAAATATAAAAGTCTTAGATTTTATCAACCTTCCCAAGACTTGAAATAATTTCTAATCTCATAAATAAATAAAAAATCAAATAAATAAATTAGGAGTCTTAGATTTTATCAAGACTCCTCGAGACTTGAATATTATCCAGACTTGTGTAGATAAATGAAGCAAAATAAAATTAAGGTGAGAGTCTTAGATTATTTTCAAAGTTCATCGGGGCTTAAAAATGGACAAGTCCCCCTTTTGTTTTGACTTGAAATTGGACAAGTCTAAGACTAAAATTTAACTAGTTTTATTTATATTAAAAAAAAATAATGAGCAATGAAATAAGAGTTTTAAATGAAAGTTAGATTAGTAAGCATTTAGGCTCTATAAATATACATATTACATATACTTACTAACATATACAAAAGTAGTGTTGAAACAAAATACGACATAATATAACATGAACATAAAGTTAACAAGATATGAACAATGTTGTTTCTATGTTTCCATTCCCAAGTATATACATCATGGGGATTCTAAGTGGAAACATAACATATATATTTTTCACATTATGTTAACATAATCTAAAAAGGATGTTTATTGTTTACCTAAGTTGAAGATGGATGAAGGAAAAAATTTTGGAAGAACAAAGGGGTATGTGTGCATGTATGTGTGTGTGTGAAAGAAAAGAGAGGAGAGTTGTAGAGAAGTTTTGCAAGAGTTTTGTTATATGTTTAAGTGCATGTGTAAAGAATGAAAGTATAAGGGGGTATTTATAAAGTTTTAAGGAGGAAATTTAGAGTTAAATTCAATGAATAAAAAAAAAAAGAAATAGAGGGTTGGGAAACCAATATGGCCAGCCATGGGGTGAGGGGAGAGAGAGAGTGATTTAAAATTAATTTTAGTAAAGAAAAGTAAGCAAAGTGTAAGATAAGTTATGTATAAAATAGTATTAGAAAAGAAAATGTAATAATAAATATGTAAGAAATGTAAGAATAGATAGTAAGAAAAAGTAGAGATGGATATATAGTAATAAATAGTATCGAATAGTAATTGAATCATAAACAAGATAAATAAATTACCGATAGTAAAAAAAAAAAAAAGCGTAATTAGGTTATATTTGACGTTTTTAAGAGCCATAAAAATTATATATGATATTTTTACTAATTCTTACTAAATTACGAGTCTAGATTGTTTGTCGAAATATTTTTGTCAGTGTGCATATCGATGCCCTAGTTTTGGAAATTGATCTCGTTTGGGTTTGACATAGACAAATTTTTGGCGAATCTAATCCTTTTAGGTCATATGACATTTTTTCCGGATAATAACCCAGGGCTATCTCATTTTTGTTGTCTTGGGGTTTTAATGGTGATCTTGTCGGATCTAGGGTCTCTAAAACTTATTGTTGATCTAGGTTGGCTTTTAGGGTTCTTTTGGGATTCCGGTTTTGAAAATAACTTGTAAAATTATTGCAAAATTCTAGTGGTTTATGTTTATACTATATATTTGGTTCATTACTTGAGTTTAATCTATTTTTATAATTTATTTAATATTTTTGATTATCAGGATTATGTAATCAAGTCTAGAACTTCTAAAGTTAAATGTTGACTCGGTTTGACTTTGGGTATTAGTTTTAATTTTAACTCTAAGATTCACTTATAAAGTTACCCAAGAATCTTGGAGTTTACAATTTTATAATTAATTGTTATGTGGAGCCAATGGTCGGGTAAGGAAATGGTTTTGGCTTAACTAGTAAAATTTTGACTTGATAAATTATTACTATATTATAGAAAATTATTTGTATTATTTTGCTACTAAATATTATTTGGATATACTGCCTCAATTTACATGTTAGAGATTGGATGGAAAATTATTTAGCATAAAGATTCCGAGTTGAAAGATTATTGGATTTTCATTTTGTTTTTGAAGGTACTCTTTTTCTTAAGGTTACAAAATACTATTTGATCTCCTTTAGAATTTCTAGAGTTTGGTTTTAACTTGGCTCGATTTTTAGGTTTTAGTTTTGATATTAGCTCTAAGGTTCTCATTTAATAATATCGAAAATCTAGCGTTTACAATATTTATCTATTATTATTAAGCGAATAATAACATTTTGGCTCTAAAATTAAAATAAGCAAAACAACTACAATCACACCATATTTCCTCTCTTTTCTAATGTTTCTTTTAGTAACTGCATTTTACCTTTTAAAGTTTTTTCTCTCTTATTTTCACTTCCTTCTACTTCTCTCCTGTCCCTACCCCATCCCCCAAACCCCAATTATCATATCATATTTTGACACATAAAAACTTTTATACTTTTTTTATTTCAAAGTTTAATTTTACGATCATATTAAAATCTATATTATTCTCTATTTCAAATTTTAATTTTATTCTCATATTACGTTTTAGTACACACATCATGGGTGCATCTTTTGCTAGTGATATATATACTAGCAAACACTTGCAATGCATATGCAAATATAATGACATAAAACCAATAAAATATTGGTCAAAAAACATTTGCATATTTAATTGGCACAATAATAGTCACCTCTATCATAATCCTTAAGTTTTTCCATTAGTAAAATTTAGGGAATAGATTTTAAATTAATGAAGTTTTAGTATTATTATTGGAATGAATGTTATGGTTTTAGATTTAAATAATAACTTGTATGGAATAAAATAAATAAGAATAGAGAAGTAAAAAAAAATTATTTAATTCTTCTTAAAGTTACATATTAATTTAATTAATTTCAAATTTCTCATTAGCTAAGTCTCTAAAAACATTGCAAATAATTAATCTTTGAATTATAAAGAATCTTAATATAGATTTCCATAAGAAATTTCTATTCAAATAAAATTTATAAGCCAAATTTATCAAAACTTCGTATTGATTTTCAATCAATAGCTTTTTTATGCCTTTTTAATGCAAATCCAAGTTTAATTTTTTGCAATTTTAGACTGTAAACCCCGAAATTTTGGATTCAAATTAAAGCTTAAACCCTAATTAAAGGTCAACCGGATTTCTAGAGTCAACAAAACCCTAGTCAATCGTAATCGCTTAAGTCCGCATCACCGGTTAAGAAACCCTAAGACAATAAGAAAGAGTTTAGTGAGTAGAATAGTTCGTAATTATCTAAGGTAACCTAAAAAGATTAGTTTAATAAAACCTGACCTGTTTTGAACCCGATCGGACACAGTTCTTGAAAAATGTGTCCAGAAGCTTGGAATAGTAAAAATATTCCTAATGTACCGTTAGATTCGTAAAAATATAATTTTTCAAAAATATCAATTTTATAATTTTTCGGTAGCTAAAAATATCAGATATCGCATTATACACGTATTTTCTTACTACCGGTATTAAATTATCATGTCTACTTTACATTACACTATTTATACTATTTTGCACTATTTATCTATCTCTACTTTTTTACAACATACTCTTACAACCCATACACCTATTTCTTACACATTTTCATTTCCAACAACTTCACATCTTTTATATCTTACTTAATTAATCAAAAGACAAAATAAAAATAATTTTTTCTCCTTCCCATGCACAAAAGTAGCGCCGGCCCCCTCTTTCTTTCCCTCAAATTGTTTTAATTTTTATTTATTTAATTAACACAAATTATCTCTCACATTTTCCTATAAATACCCCCTCATACTTCACTTCTTTCATACCTCTTCTATACTAAAGTTACTCTCTAAAAATTCTTCAAGAATTCTCTTCCAAGAAGTTCTCTCTAGTTTAGTTCTTTAGGTAATCTTGCTTCAAGTTTTCTTTATGTTCATCTACTTCGTATGAACTTAGTGTGTGTTTTCTAAACCATGAAAGTTAAGGAAAGCAACAATAGGTTCATACTTTGTTTTTGTTCATCATCAAATTCCTTTATGTTGTTTTTATGTTCATAACTATCTAGTATATCTATATTACTACATATATTATTTAGAGCATATAAGCTCATGGTTTTGCAATTTATTTATTTTCCTTGCAATTTATTTACTTTCTTGCAATTTATTTACATTCATGTTATCTTTAAGACTAGTCTTTCTAGTTTTAGACTTGTCCTCATCAAGTCAAAATATTTTCTTTTTCTTTTGGGACTAGTCATTTCTTAGTTCCGGGATACCTTGATGAAGCTAAGGTTCCAATACTTGATTTATTTTCTTATTAGCTTATTCTTTCAAGTTGTTATGTTTCTTTATGTTTTCATAACTTTTTGATTCATATTCATGCATGAACATAATGATTTTGTCTCAACAAAATAAATGAAGAAATGTTTCTTAAAATAAAGATTCTTTTTAGAAATAAAAGTAGGAAGTTAAACTAAGAAGTCATCTTAAACAAACTTAGAGGATTTTCATAAACATACATAACACTAAAAGGACTTTTTAAAAAAGTAAACAAAGATTTTACAACTTCATTTTTTTCAAATGATAGAAATCCCTTTTCATTAAAATAAGATGATCTCAAGAAATCAAGAAATTATTTTTCTAAATATAGAAGTGTTAATACTTTCCAAAAGTGTTGGAAACTAAGTTTAGAAAATAAAAATCATTACTTAATTTAAGGAGATTATGAAAATAAGATTTAGGAAAAGAAAAGAAATACTCATTATAAACAACTTAAGATATTTTCAAAGCAAATGTATATTTCAAAAGTTCTCAAGTTTCAAAATCTTTAAAGACTTTACTTTTTTATAATTTGAGACAACTTCATTAACTTCATACATTTTTTATGAGTCAATAAATATATGAATATACTTTCCAAAGGTTTTACAAGCTATTATATTACTATTTCTTCAAAATAAGCTTTGGATAAAAGAAGGAAAACAAGTTTACAAAAATTGGTGGTGAATCTGTCCGCCACTTTTTCAGAACCCAAACGACTTAGTTTGATGAAAATAAGTTTAGAAATAGATAGATTTTTTCGAATAGGTAGAAAACGGTATATTATATGCGAAATTCCGAGTTAAAATGAGCAATTATGGCCATTTTAAGTTGGAATTTCCTTTTATACGATTTTACCACGATTTTAAGAAAAGTTTAGAATCTTCAAGAATAGAAACTTCATGAAAGACTTATTTTGGGTATTTCATCTTGTTTAGGTGGAGAATGACCCGAGATCACTTTTCCGGAGGATTACTTCGTTTAGGATCTACCGATATGGAGTGACTTAATTCTTGACATAAGTTACATTTTCCTTGTTTTGTGCTTATAAGTAGTAGCACTAGCAATTAAGGAAAAGATAAAAGAATAATTGTTGTGTGACTTGGAATTATGATTGATTGAATATAAGTTAAGAATATCGAAAGATGGTTTGATAAATAAATTGCGATTCTTGTATTGATATGATGAAAATTGTGTTGATCGCTTTCAACTTGAACTAAACATTATTTGATTAAATTTATATTGAAATCAATTCATGCATATCATACTTATGAGTCACATTTGTTTCACTACTATTTTCGTGTGGGGAAACGAGGAAATGGTAGTGGTAGCTGGTAGGAGCCAGAAAGTCTACATGGGCAAGTAGGAGCTAGAAAGTCTACAGGGTGAGCAGGAGCTGGTAAATCTGCAAATATTGATGGTTCCCAACCCTTGTCATGGAGGGTGTAAAATCCATGCTACACTTGATTTCCGGTTAATCATCTGTATTTTGTTTGTTCATATGATTGGTGCATTCTCATATGTTTGATTAAAATACTTGTATGAATTATGGAAATGTCTTATAGATGGAATTATCTCACTAAGCTAGTTTTGCTTATACCCTTATAGCTTTTAGCTACAGTACTATTACCTTTGGTTGGCCCCAAGGAGCCCGTATGCCGGTACAAATAAGCTACTAGGAGTTTTTGGGAGAAGTTTTATGTATTTAAGTTTTGAACATAGGCTTCTAGGAAAATCTCTATAGTAAGTTTATGTTATAGTTGTTATTATTTTGGAAAGACTTCTAAAGCGGGGGAATACCCTTAAGATGATGTAAGGATATTATTATGGAAATCTTATGTTTATTTCTATAAGTTCTTGCTTACTTTTATTATCTACTTAAATGTAATACCCCTGTGAGTCTCCTATTATCTTGGAAGCAGGCCTTGCATGTGATATCGAAGCTCTTGTATGACTAAGGTTGTCATTCATTAGCTTCAATATTATATGCAGCGGACTGCACGTTTAGATACCCTCCGGGGCGTGACATAGACCCTTAATTCACCATAACTAGCGCGCGCGCACATACACAATAGCTTTCACATGCCCCAAAAGTCAACACCTATTTTATCTAATTATAAGAGATAAATATAAAAAAGTTGGGCATCATCTCCTCTTTTTCCCTTGCTGCAAAACACAAACCTCACGCATACATACCTGCATCTTCTTTTTCTTTTTTCTCTTTCAAGAATCTCCAAAAGCTTCGATTAACCTCCATCAAATAGACAAGACTCTCCTAAGCAAGTTATATCTTCCTTATTACCTTGTAAAAATTTTTGTGCATATGAGTAAGTGTAGTTTGTGCTTTTGTTTGGGTTATGTTTTTTGGAAGGTTATTGATGAGTTTAAAGTTGGATAAGTAAAGTTGAGAGATGACATATGTAGTATGAGTCCTAAATTTTGGTATCATAGGTTTTTGTTGGTTAAATAAGTTGATGTTGTGCATTGTTGAAGTGAGGTTTATGTTTTGGTATATGCCCAAGTGAAGTTATTGGAAGGATATATAGATTATGTATGAGTGATGGAGTGTATTTGATGAAGTTAAGATCAAAACATGTGTTTTCGAAAAAATGTTTGAAGTTGGGATCTTTAGGTGCAGGGAAGGATGCATATGGGTATACACGAGCCCATATCAGATGTTTGCAGGTGAAACATTGCTACTGGCCATTTTTTTTGTTTGCACAGCCGCAAAAGCCCATGCTGAGTGTTGCAGGGGAAAAACTCGATTTTGGACTTTTTTGGTGGTTAGCATGGCCTCCAGCACGGCCATGCAGACAGGTTGGGCAACCTGTCCTATTTTGTAAATTAACTGTAACTTTTTCATCCAAACCGGATTTAGGTTTTTGAAGGGGTTACAAAAAGCTTAGAGAGATCTCTACACCTTTTATGTTTTAAGTTTTGAGAGATTTCAAAAGTACCAAGGCTGAAAATTTAATTGTTTTAGATTGTAACGTCTCCATATCAAGTTAAATACGTGTTTTGCTAGTCAAGTGAAGATGGTTGATCTTAGTATTTTATAATTCTTAAAGATTGATGAGCTAGGATTATAGTAACATAAGTTTATAATACTTAAGTGTTGATAAAAGTCTTAAATAGTCACATGCCTAGTAATTTTTGTTTGCTATTTTATAGGATTTACTATTCAAGATTTGGATTTTTTGGCTGACCATTAGGACGACCAACTAAGATGCACCGGTGAGTCATCGGATCTTCTCGCTTTGTTTGTGATTGTAAAGTAATGGAACATATTCTTAAATATAACTGAAATTGACTTAAAGCATGGGGATTGGGGATTTTGCATGTTATATGTTGTATGGATGAGTGATGAATTCTCATATTTAAAGTGATAACTAATTGGTTGATAATGATTGTATAGTATAAATTGATGAGTGTCTAAAGTTGAAATGATCACCAAGTAATATGGAATAAAGCCTATTAGACCCTTAAATTTAAATTGACATGCATTGCATGACATCATGAATTGCATTAGCATGGTATTCATGTCACGTATTAATATTTTGATTCTATGGTAATACTTGATGAGTCCAGTGAATCTGCTTAAGGTTATCATAGGGTTGTCAACATCATAGGAACTAAGTAGACAATGAAAGAGGTCGCCTGTATTGGAGTTGGCTTTAGAGTATTAATACTTAGTAGGGTTTCCAAGTTTTAAATGAAGTAGAGATTATATGTCATATGTGCTTACAAATAATAGATTAGTTTTAAAAAGAATTCTCTTTCTTTAGTTTTAAATTCTCATGGGCATGAATTACTTAAGTGATCATTCAATCCTTAGAGATGGCGTAAATCTCCATAGGTTTATTTTGATCACTCAAACCATGTTGTTGCACATGTTTGATTGATTCGTTGCATATATTTACTAACCAAACTTTGTCTAATGATTGAAGAACCGTGTTAAGATTTTGTTACTCACTAAGCATTTTATGATCATGCTTCTTAGATTAATGTTTACTAGTTTATAAACAAGATGACCAGGATCAAGGTCAAGGATGGGATTAGTATAAGATCACAGATGATACATCTATGGTTTTGAAGAAAGAAGACTTTAGTTATGCATTGGAGTTTGGATGAAAATTTTGTCATAGAAATTAGAGACTAATACTTGTAATAGTATATGTTTTTTGAGATGTAATCTTTCAATGGTCTAGTGTTGTAAGCTTAAGAAGCCCTTTGTGACAAAGTTTGTAACTTTTATGTAATGGCTTTAGACTTTGTGTAATTATTCTTATATATGTCTTATATGTATGCAATATCTCTCTTTTTCTAAAAACAACCTTCGATCCTGTTATATTTGTCCACGCCACGGGATATATTAGTTGTATGATGATTATGTAACTCGCTAAAGGCCTCAATTTGTCACATGATACATAGTTACATATAAGGTATCCTATGGGTAGGGGTGGATATTGATCGGTTTGGTTTGTTTTTCTAAAACCAAACCAAATCATAACTTACGCTTTGTTTGTTTTTTTCCACCCTACCCCAAACCAAACTATTAACTAAAGGCTTGATTTTGATTAGAAATTTTCTAAACCATTAAATAACGATTTGTACTATGGACTAAATCAAAATTCTAACTAAAAATTTTCTTTATTCTAGTTTTTCTACATTTGTATAGATAGTTAAATATTTATATTACTTTACAAAGTTTATATTATAAACTTCGGTAAAATACTTTGTGAATTCATCATACTTTTAATTTATAGTTCTCTATAAAATTAGTTATCCACCAATAAAATACATTCACTAATGAATACATAGTAAATCATAATTTTAATTTTTAATAGAACCATAAAATCAATCTTTCATCAATAAATTTAGCCATAAAAAATCATCTATCAACAAAATTCATCAATGGATAAAATGATCTGCTAATAAAATACATTAAACAATTATTACATAATAAGATTTTATAATTAAATAAATAAATTTCATACTTTATAAAGTAAAAAAACTATTTAAAAAAAAAAACAATAGTTCATCATCAACAAAAAAATATATCATGAGCTTAAAAAAAAATTTTAAATGAACAAGTTGAATTTAATCAATATTCACCAAATAATAAATCTTAAATGAAATCATATGAACATATATGACTTTTAATTAATCATCATAAAAAAAAATCTATAGTTATAATTTATAAGTAAAATATTATTACATTTTTTTAAAAAGGTTTGGTTTGGTTTACTGTTGAAACTAAACCATAAATTTACGGATTGGTTTGTATTGAAAAATTTTCAAATCAAATTGTTAAAAAAGAAAACCATATTTTCTGTTTGGTTACGCATTGGTTCAATTCGATTTGGTTGGTTTTTTTACCTACCTCTACCTATGGAGGTGTGACATATATG
This sequence comes from Combretum micranthum, assembly GCA_024138025.1. Lineage (NCBI taxonomy): Eukaryota > Viridiplantae > Streptophyta > Magnoliopsida > Myrtales > Combretaceae > Combretum > Combretum micranthum. The sequence goes on from JAMXBD010001777.1 coordinate 21,907, forward strand.
AAAAAGAAAGTGCAATAAAAAAACTGTAAAAAAAAAGACAATATAGAACGACATTGATATATATCCTCGCTAAAATGAAAGTAATGTTAAATAGAAATGATTTGCTCCGAGACTAATCTTACTATAAGCCTACAAAAAAAAAAAAATCATGCAAAACAAATTGATAAATTAAATTAAATTAAATTAAATTAAATATTAATAGAATATATAATTAAATATTAATAGAATATACCTAATAGATGATTTCATGAAACTAACCCATTATGCATCAGGTGTCCAATTTGTTTTAGGATCGTAAAAAGTTATAGATAAAATAATAAATATATATATTTATGTATATATAGGATAAATTACACTATAACGTATTATTTGGGGATAAGTTCATTCATTTAAAGTATCAACGATTTGAGTATTTAACAAGAGGTATAAACGTTTCATAAAAGTGTATCAAATAAGGTATCAATATTTTTAAACCTAAGGAGTGAATATAAATAGAGATTCATTTTGAGGAAACTCGTTCTTTAATTGGAAATCACCATGCTTATTTCTTCTTTTTATAATGCAAATAAAAATAATTTAGGAAAAAAATTCATATTGCGCACTTTAGACTATATAGTTAAAACAAATTAAAGGTAAAAGCTTATGCAAACATATCTCATTGAAATGCAGTAACTAATCAAATTACTCGATGTGTTGACTCATTATTATAACTAAAGGGACCTTACATAAGTACTACTTGACATCAGTCCCATCAAAGGTACTTTTGGTTTAGTCAAATACTGTTGCCTTCCCTTACTTTGCTTAATCACATCTTCCAATCTCACGATATTGATGATGTGTTCTTTAACATATCTAGAGGCAACAATTCCTTAATCCCTCCATTCCTACCATTCTCTCCTTTCCTATGATTCGACATTGTATCAAATCAATCAAACCCCCATCCTACATAGCCAAAAATGCACAACATAATGAAATTTCAATTACATTGATCATGAAACAACAACGACAGCAATTACTTACAAAACGGTCTCTGTAATGAAGTGTTGTCATGAAAAAGCATCAATTTCATGTTTTGATCACACTAAGTGCGAATATTTATATGGAATTGCTATAATTTGTGCTCATTTTTTGTATGTGCATATTTCAATGTTTGTTAAAGGAATGCATCAACATAAATTTTGATGCACATAAAAAATAGGTTAAAGTTTACATCATAGTAAACTTCATGGAATTGTATGTAGTCAACAGCCTGGGACATTCACATGAAATGAGTAGCTTGGAAATTCAAGAAGTTACTACGAAGCCATGCACTCAATTTCCTACGTACCATTGATAGAAACACGGTAGGATGTTAATGCGATGTTGTAGTCAACTTGATAAAGAGGGAGTAAAGATAATGAAAATAAATAGGAGAAGAGTAATTTTCAAAAGCATAATTTGTGTGCACTTGGTATCTCCCCATAGTAGTTGAATAATAACTATTTTATGCAAATATTGTGTACTTGCTATAGTAATTGTAAAAATGTAGTGTGACATATTTGGATAGAGTTAATTGTGTAAAATCAAAATGTATAAATTATATTGATAATAAGGACACAAAAATAAGCTTTTTGACTTTAACAATATAGGATAGATATATAGACATGTGCCTTAAGTAAAGGAGCTACTTAATTAAATAAAATAAAATTGAAGAGCCAAACCAAAGTTCCAGAAAAGAATTGGGCTTATCCGTGCATCAGGCCCGGTCAGCTTGGTCCGGCCCGAAAAGACCAGGGGAGCAACATCAAATCGACTAGAAATTTCAATCTTATAAGACATTACATTACTGTTTTTATATTTTTTTAACTTGGATGCATTTCATTGCATTTCTTCATCTTCGTGATAAAAGAAAGGTTGTTTTGTATTTTGCTCTAATTAAATTGAAAATATTTGCTCTTTGTTTTGGTGTTTGATTTTATCAAGTCGTTAACTATATTTTGCATTCAATCATAGTGTACAGCAATGTCTCGGGTGTACGTTGGGAACCTGGATCCGCGTGTCTCTGAGAGAGATCTTGAAGATGAATTTCGTCTTTTTGGTGTCTTAAGAAGGTACAATTTTTCTCTCTTGTTTTTTTCCCAAAATCATGTTTCGATATCTCTAGAATTATTCCGATTTGATGATTAGGGTTATACGTGGCTTTTGTGATTGGAGTTTTTAGCTAACAATTGCTTGTGATTAGGGTTGTTTTTTCTGTTGCATCTTGACTTTTTATTTATTTATATTTCCTTTTGTGGATACAACGATTGTAGTGTTTGGGTTGCTCGAAGGCCGCCGGGTTATGCGTTCATCGAGTTCGATGATCGTCGGGATGCTTTAGACGCAATTCGCTCATTGGATGGTCGGTATTAATATTATTGTCGTTGTTGGTTTATTGTACATGTTTGCTATGGTTTTTTATTTTTCGGTTCATGGTGCTAGCATATATTATGGTTTATTGTCTTGGTATTGAGTTTTTTGGTCGTTGTTGGTTCATTGTGCTGGTTGATTATGGTTTTACTTGTCAATTCGGTCTGTTTTCTGTGTTTTTTTCATGCCCTTGCTTTTAGATACAATTATTTGGAGCATTGATCAAGTGTTGTTTTTTGGATGGAGAGCATCTGGTAATCGCTACAAGGCCCAAGATTCGAGATTTTCCTATCAGTAGTTTCTTCTGGTTGCTCTTGAGATGTTTGGATTATCCCAATATCTTCACTCATCCCACTCTTGCATTCTATATTGCATCCAACCATCTCTTATTCTCTCCATTACCTTAAAAATTTTGAAGAATTTCTTTTCACTAACAGTTGTTGTTAAGCATGGCGTCTCTTCCATTGCCTTTCATGAGCAAAACAATAAGCCCTCTTTTTACTTAATTTTTTTTTGCACTTTTTTCTTGGGGTTTATTACAATGTTCTTGAGTGCGTTATTATAGATTTTTGTTGTGCTCTGATTAGGAAAGAACGGTGGAGAGTGGAACTCTCACACAATTCTAAGGGTGGAGGTGGTGGCCGTGGTGGTGCAGGTGGTCGTGGGCGTGGTGGAGGTGATGATCTAAAGTGTTATGAATGTGGTGAACCTGGTCATTTTGCAAGAGAGTGTCGCTTGCGAATTGGTTCAAGAGGCTTTGGTAGTGGGCGGCGCCGAAGCCCTAGCCCCAGACGTCGAAGGAGTCCCAGTTATGGTTATGGTGATAGGTAGCAATTACATCTTGTTAACTTATCAACATAATTTATCTTTCATTGTGATGAGTAGCCAGTAAACATAATATTTAATACCTTTCCTCTGCTATTTTTGGTTGTTGAAAAACTTTTACTTTATTTTTGGATAGAAATTGAATCTTTTAGAAGCAGGTGAAGATGGATTTCATGATTATTAACAGGAAGGATGAATTATTTAATTGTTGTTTGTTCATATACCAGTAATTGTATTTCTATACTCGCCCAGATCTTGTATGCTGTGCATGCAGAAGTTTTGTCTGCTTATGCTCTTCTACTTTGTAAGAATTAGCTCCTCAGTAAAAATTGATTGTACTCTAGTAATTGCATTCTTATACTGGTTTGGATCTTGTATGCGGTGCATGCAGAAGGTTTGTCTGCTTATGCTCTTCTACTTTGTAAGAATTAGCTCCTCAGTAAAAACTGATTGTAATCTTCAGGAAATGCATTGGTAATTATCAAAAAAGTGAGCATAAAAAAGCTGAAGCACTTGGTTTATTAGAAGAAATTTTTATCCCATTGTGTCCTTTAGAGCAACAATCATGCATGTCTTTTTTTTCTATTCCGCTAAGTTCCTTGGTATGTGATAATGATCATCTAGTCAAATACCTTGTTGTTTGCTTGCAAGTCCAATTTTGCTTTTTATCTGTGTTCCCTCCTCTTTTCTTGCTTCCATGATTTTTTTCTTTTGGAGGTCTTACTGCTTTATATATTTTGCTTGTATGGTGCAAGAGAAATAACATTTAATGCTTACTGGAGAACCTATACCAATCATGTTCTGTTACTTTGTGCTCATTAATATTTTCTTAGTGACTCCATATAGCAGAGATCCTTTTTAATATTTTATGCCATGCCTTTCAGGTTGCATGTATATTTTTTCCCTTAAATATTGTTGGTTTTACATTTCGAATGTTTAAATGATCTTAATTAGTTTGTTTTATCATAAAAATAATGAATCAATGGGACATTCTAAAAGAAATTGGATTGATGGGACATTGGGACCCAGATATTCTCATATGCATTCACTTGTTTATCTTTTCTATCTTCATATTACATGCATTCTGAGATCCTTCTTATTCTTATTGTAGTTCTTGCTTATAATCCATTCACACTCAAGCTGCTAAACATTTAATGCATGCTTTCTGCTAAATCTAAGCAAGGATGAAGGGTTGAAATATAGTGTCGTGCCAACCATCAGATGTTCACTTGAATTACGTGACATGAAAATATAGTGTCGTGCCAACCATCAGATGTTCACTTTGGATTTTAAGACACTGATTGGATGTTACCCCTCTAAAAGGATGCTGTCTGACAGGTATCATAGTCCTCGTGGGAGGAGATCTCCACGACGTCGCAGCATATCACCTCCTCGTCAGGTCCGCAGCTACAGCAGGTCTCCACCATTTCGTCATGCTCGCCGTATATCGCCTTATGCCAATGGGTAGGTTTTTGGTTGTATATAGTCTGGGTCTTCTATCTTTGTTCCACCCTGGAACTAATAGTCTATTGTAATGGAAACTAAGCTAGACATGGAGAGTGTTTTTGGGAGATAGCTCTCTTCTTATTCTTGTGATTCAGTAGTAGTGCTTGAGTTTTCCTCCTTATTTTTGGAGCAAGTTTGAGTGACATGATTGATGACTTCAACTTTTTTTGTGTTTCACTTGAAGTCGGACTTATTTGGTAAATTTTTTTGGCAGTGCTTAAGGCTGAGTCCTTGGTAGAAGCTAAAAACTGAAGAAAGTGCTGGATACCATTGCCTGAGTCTTCTAGATGTAGGCAGGATTGGAAAGAAGTAAGAACAATGTATGCTAGTCTTATGACAATGGACTTAGTTAGCAACCGAACATACATGGCTTCTGCGGAGTGTTTTAGCTAAGGGTGCCTTGGACACCATTATACACTGGCTTGCTCTCTTCGGCTATATGAAACCTGGAGGTCTTTATCCTACTTGATTACATCTTTTGTTGTTTGCAAATTCTCTTTTCTTATTTTAGTCATGCTGCTCTTATTATCCAATTTGGAATATCTCTAAATATTTACATATTTGTGTTTTGAGGTGTGCAATTGTCAGCTAAACAGCACGTTTCGCTACTCCTCATCTTACTGCTCATGGTTTTTCCCATCTCTGCTCCTCTGCCTCTACTTCTCGATGCTCTGCATTTTGTTTGAGTCAATCACGTGTTACATCTGCAAACTCATGGGATCTTGGTTGCTGACAGCTTTTCTGCATTTCTCTCCAACAAAAGATTCTGATCAATTTATGATCTGTTATCTCCTGATTACTGGTTCAAGAGGGGAGCTAGTAAACAGCAATATCATCCCCATCAACAATTTTCTTGATGTCCTGTGTCTCATTCTTGTTGTGTTTGTTGACATGGCAATTTCAAGAAGTTGGTTGAACTGCTATACTACTTGTAGATGCATTAGCAAGAACTGAAACTGCAAACACACGGTATTTTGGTTGCCAACAACTTTTCTGCACATCTCCCCAATTAAAGCTTCTGATCTACACATGCCTATAGTCTTGTGCTTGCTGGTTCAAGAGGGAAGCTTGTAAACAGCGTTATCCCTGTCTCTGCTTGTCTGATCACTTCGAATCGTCAAATCCTTTTGTTTATTGACATGGCAATTAGGTGGTTTCAAGGACACTTCATCTACATGACTGGGCAAGAATTCTCACTCTGTCAGTTTGCTTAGTGGTAATGCCAGACCAGCCAACTTTATCAGATGGTTCAAAGTTGGGATCATTGTGAAAACTAAAGCTGAGATCATTTTATGAGCATGAGCAGGTCTGGGTGCGTGTTGGTCCTCTATCTAGAGCACCTTTCCATGATATCTGTTCTTTGGGTTGATAGAAAAGCTCAATTCTATTTTTTGGGGGGTATTACATCTGCCAGGATTTTTCTAGATGTTTAGTCCATTATCTGTTTCACATGTAGGAATATTGTTAGGACTTTAGAATCACTGTTCTTCTCATTTTTGGTCGAAGTTTTTTCTCCTCCATGGTTCACGCAGATCAATTCTTTTGTTTTACTTGATTGACTGAATGTGTGAAACTGGAGGGGTGGATTGCCTGATGAGATGAGTAGGGTTAAATTTTCTGCCCTTGTCCTCAGCCGTATTTATTATTATTATTATTTGGGGGGTTGGGGGTGGTTTGTTAAATTTGCTTTCTCATTTTGTCCAATAAGCATTTACCTCCTCATCTTCAAGAGGTAGTAGATTTAAGTAGAGGTTGAATAAAGTATAATATTAATCTAACGTCAAACTTTGTTGTAAAATTTAACAAGAAAAATCTTTGACCTATGTTTAATTACTTTAAATCTCAGGAATGAAATTAAAAAAAAGACAAATTTAGGTTTTTGTATTACATCTTCATCGAAATAAACCAATCTAATTTAAAAATTTTGGGCACGCAGGTAGCCGGGCTGTTGTTCCCTCCTCTTCTTTTTTAAATATTTTCTTTTAATATTCTTCATCAATTACCCCTTTTTACAACTATTGGGGAAAGAGACAAATCGATCCATTAGGAGTGCGGGTTTTGCTAGGGGATTAATGGTCCTGCTATTAATAGATTTGGCAAGCGGAAAGGCAACGCATGCAAAACATTAGCTGTCGCCTTCTAAGGTACAGTTTAGCATGCACAGCATATTCTTCTCAAAAATTCGTAGATCTCTTTGACATTGCAGCACATTTAAAGTGCTGTGCTGGCCGGGGAGCCCTCACCAGTTTTGGGTTAATTGTCTTTTTTATCCTTGTATATAGGTATGTAATTGGGGGTGTATTTTGGGATGATCAAGTTGAATTTTTGGCCTCTGTAAAGGCTTTCTCTGTGGCCTTTAGCTGTTGAAGGCTTTAGCTGCCACAACTTGCACTTTAAGTGATGTTTTCACTTGTGAGAATTTAATAATACTATCAATGGGTATTTGGCGATGAAAAAGAAAAATAGAAAAAAATGGAAATTGGCCAAAAAGAAATTCTCTCAATATGGTCCATTCGTGTTTTACTATCTTCTATTGGAATAAGCTAACTTGCATGTGGTATGTTTGGGTTGGGGGGAGGGAGAACGTATTGAATGAGGATCGCCGCTCCTACCATACGAAGTGATCTTCCTTCCATTACATTTGTTTTGCTTCTTTTCAGTAATACAGTTAACGTTGTGGCTTCTTAGGGAGTTATTTACCATAGGGAATCCAAATATTTGCCAAGAGTGGATGCTTCCCTTTTTTCCTTTTTTATTGAAAATTTGAGAACCAGAATGTTTATTTTAACAAATATTTGAGAAAATCATCTTAGCTGAGATATTGTTATAAATTTGGAAAATTTTTAAATTCGATACTTCAACTTTTCCATTATATTCAATTTCATATAAAAAGTTTAAAATAATCAATCTAATATCCAATCAAAATTTTCATGACTACTTTTAACACCTTGCTAATATTGTTTGCTTCATTCTTAACATGGAAGAATCAACTTATAAGTGCTGGATTATGTTAGGAGAATTTTTGAAAATTTAATCATATTGTCTCTTTAATGTTTGCAAACAAAAACTAATGGCGTTAAAAAGATAACAAAAATAGCCACAAAAAGTTTAATTGGATATTAAATCGATCACATCAATGAATTTTTATAAAAGATTTAGGTACTAAATTTGATATTTATCCTTAAATTTTGAACCTGGACCATGATGAGGAAAGTTCATGTGTTTGTTTTACGCATAATTCAAGATGATGGTGCCTTAAATAATAATATAAGATGATTTACAAATAATATATTAGATAAACAGGTTTTGTACGAAAATATCATATTTTGAGAAAATAAACCCTAAAATACGATACAAAAAAAAAAGACATTTGTAGTATAAGTGTCTAAGGCTCGATTGGACCATTCTAAAGAGGATGTGCATTTATTTATTTATTTTTAATTCGAGAGGGCGATTGGCACCCTTGCCCTCTTTGCAATGTAAAGAGGGCCCATTTGGCATGGGCACCCTCTTTGCAAATCAAGGACGGCATGTGTGCCAGATGTGCCTTCTTTACAAAATTTTCTTGCGTTGCAGGCAAAAATATTCCACTCACTCAAATACATGGTAATAAAACAATGAACAAATTTTCCAGTATAACTACATCCATGTACCAACTCAACCCGTTGTCCTGACAAATCCCATCTCCAGAAAATTGTTACTCAACAAAGAATGGTTAAACACAAAAAAATTTAACATATACTAACAAAAGAAAATTTGAAAACAATTCAATGTTTATATAATGTCAAGTAGCAAATAAATACAATCTAGCCCCCTTTCTTCCCATCTCCTCTTTGAAAAATAGCCTAATTGAATTGTGCAAACAGAAAAGACTTCTGTCTTGGTTCTTCAATCTTTTATTGTGCTTGACCCTCTATTTGTTCTCCCCCTCTACCTTCATCTTGCCCATGTGATTGCATGAAGTCACGTGTGACGATAGGGTTGTGCTGAGATGGGCAGAGAACCTGGCTAAGATGGGTTACCTCCTCGTTCATATCTTTTGCTTCGTTATCTAGATGTCGTTGCTCTCTTTGCAGCTCTGGAGGCATCTAAATTGGACTGTAGTAATAACCAAGGTTTGATGTGTAATAGGGATTACGAACTTCCCCTAAGCTGTTGATGATATCCCTTAGATAGCAGCTATTAGAGGGGGATATATCATAACTTGGGTCCAAACCTGAGCTTTGGAAGAATCTACTAGTATAAATGTTGACATACGGCTATATACTATGGGTAGGTGCCTTAGAAAAGTCTGGTGGTGAAGGCACCATCTCATTAGGAAAGGAAGAGGTGGAATGCCAATCGCATTGCAATCTTTTGAGCTGCTAGGCATGGTGATAAGGAACTCCGTACTCCTATGCTTGAACCCACTACAAGCTCATCATTGCTCTATCTTCTACTTCATCATCTTCCTCCTCATCTGGAAAGCTACATTGAACATGTGGAAAAAGCCTGAGCACACCATGTCAGTCTTGGTATCTCATAGCCCTTTTGGCGATGCGAACCATGCAAGATGCCTTACCAACGATTCTTCTAAAGTCATCTATTTGCCAAAAAGAAAATAGTCATATCAATCACAATTACCTTGTTTTTTAGTGAAATAGTCAATCACAAGAACATTTGTACTCATCATTCATCCAAATAAAGCTCCCAACCGACCTATGTATTGACGTGTGATGCTTACAACTTGATTCTACCAATCATTCTAGATTTTTACATATCCTCTGTGCAACTTCTTCTAATTTGCGTCATACATACCTAGTAGGTCTATGGAATGAAGCCTCTCGTCAGTGTTAATTTCTGATGGGATGCCCTGATGGCCACCAAACCATTGAAGGGCCCATCTAGGAGGTGCCACTTGACAAGGCAGAAGCAAATACGCTTGGATGCCTACATCAAAACTTACCCGTAAATTGGTTGATGGGCATACATGTAAGTCCAAACCAGTTTGTGAGAATGGATTAACTTGTGATGCACAATGTTGTTGGGGACCACTTGATGGTCCAAAAATTTGCACAGACAACTCTTGTATCAAGCTAGCACCTAACTCTTTTGTTTGCGCCAATAGATCCTTCGCACTCTTATCATCAACGATTGGTACAAGCATATACACAGGTCCACTTGGCATATAGTAGAGATACCCATGTATTATTTCAACAACTCCAATTCTTCAATCTACACCAACACTTGAACATATCCTGCTAACAAACTGTTAAAAATGGAAATCCGTCCTCATTCGAACTTTCTTTAATGGAGCCTTGTCATACTCCAGCCTGTGCGATCTAGTTGCAATGTTTTCATGAGCATACACCATAAAAGTGAACCAAATTTGCCATTCGAGAACTATGGTGTCAATGCTTCGCAATTAAATAACAATATGATCTGAAAATTGATTTCGCATGTGGTACAATGCTAAGACTTTTTTAAGGTTTCTCATACTTTCTTGCTCGTTATTGCAACTTCACAAATTTCCACCACTTTCAACTTGGTATTTTACCAAACGCTTAGTACACATGAACCAAATAACTACCTCAACAATTAAATCTTCACAATGCATCCACACGCACACTACAATTAGTAGTCTCTAGCAAATTGAAGTGGAAGACTAGCAAAAAAAATCATAAAAATCAACTAATCTAGGGAAAAGAAAAACCTAGGGTATAAACAAGATTATTGTTCACAATATGGGTATGATGAAATTAAATGGAAAATGAGAGATGCAAATTTAACTCAAATGATAATGATCGAAAGCAAAGATGTGAGACAAATGCAAAACCCACACCTAATGAGTTGTAGAGAGTGAGAATAGTGTTATTTTTTTTTAGAGAAATGCAACTGGGATAAATGGCATCAGCAAAAATTAAATTTGGTTATATTAGGCAGATGGTGCATGCAACACGCGTATCATCTTTGATTTGTAAAGAGGATGTACGTGCCAAATTTCACCTTCTTTACATTATGAAGAGGGAACCGATGCCAGCTACGCCCTTGATTTTAAAAAAAAATGAGGGCATATTTGACACACGCATCTTCTTTAGATTGGTCAAAAGCCACACCTTTAACACTTATATTACAAATATCTTCTTTTTTTATATTGTATTTCGAGATTTATTTTCCCAAAATATAGTATTTCCATACAAAACCTTGATATAAACTTATGAAGGTGGCTTAGAATTTTATGGGCTTCAAGCGATGACTTTCCACTTGACAATTAATAAGTCTACTAAGAAATTACATAACCAAATAAAGAAATATGGTGAGAGTAGGTCCCTTAATGTATTCCTCTAACTTTAACAAGCTCTAAAGATGATCCATTCTTAACTACTTATATTGAAGTTGTTGTCAACATAGGACAAGTTGTATACACTAAGAAAGGAAGTTTAAGCTAAGTAAGCTCCAACATGTAAAACCCCACTTAAGACTATTAAAAATCTCTTCTAATATATTGATTATCATTAAGCTACATGAATATAAAATGTTGTCCACTAACAAAATTTTAAATAGAATGAAAGGGCAGAGGGCTTTCAGGCAATTTAAAGAGAAGAAAAATAACTAAATATGGATTCAATGGAGTGTTTTACCAAACACATTGGGCCATTATTGGGCATTTCACAATAGAGGTTCTAAAGAATTTTTAACAAATAATTGTTTTTGTGAGCCCTCGTTCTCCTAGCAACCTGAATTCGGTTTCAAAGATTAGAACCGGAAACTGAAACCCTAAAGAATACTCTAGGACTAGTTGGACTTGGAAACCCGGATTTTAGTGGAACCATACATGTATGAACTTTCCATGACATGAATAACATAGTAGATCTATTTGTTTAGAGTATATAAATGCCATAGATTTTTGTCTTATGTACATAAAAGACTTGTGGTAGCATTATAATAGTGAGAAAATGTTAGAAAGTCCAAGATCTATCTTTGTTTCAACAAAAAAATGATTTTTGAAATTCGGATCTTGAGGAACACCCATTTAGAAAACCTATTTTCCAACTCCAAAATGAAGATCTTACATTTGAAATGAAGGGCTTAGGGGATAGGTATCATGAAGGAATGATGTTTATAAGTTGAGCTTAGTTTTACTAAGAGAAATTTTCAAAACAAGGAAAAGGTTATAAAAGATAAGTTAGAACTTGTTTCAACACCAATAAGAACTTGAAATTCGTAACTAGGGTGAAATGCCAATTAAACACCTATTTTCCAACCCTAAAACAAGAGTTTTATTAAAGGAATGGAAGTCTTAGGGATTAGGTTTGGTTAAGATTTAATTTTAGAAAGATTAAATGAGTTTTATACAAGAAATAATCTCAAACACAAGTTTCAAAATTCGGATCTAGAAATAACCCCCATTTAAGCACCTATTTCCAAATGCCAAAATGAGGATTTTAATAGAAAAATAGAAGCCTTAAGGAATAGATGTAATAAAGACTTGATTTTGATAAGATTAAATGGATTTTATCAAAGTATAATGCTAAAACAAAGGAAAGATTTCAATACATAGATAAAAAAATATTCTCATTCCTCAAAATTTTGTAAAATTCATAATTAGGCAAAGCCCTTATTTAAACATCTATTTTTAACTCATAAATGAATAATTTTATCAAGATAAGTAAGGTATTAGGCATATAGGTCATCAAGACCTTATCTTAGTAAAAATATGGATGATTTTCGAAGAAATAAAGCTAGTTTTTCTCAACCAAGTGTTCTTGAAGTTGTTGCAAAGTAAAAGTTTTCCAAAAATTATTTTTAACCAAAAATCATTAAGGATACACATATAGATAGCTCATATCATGCCATTCATGATAATAACTCGTAGATATTGCATGCACATATAATATACTTGGTAGAAACAATGCAAATTTCACAAAACAATTCAGAAATGCGGTTTTAGCTACTGATCAGATCTGATCCGAGCTTTACAAGACCTAAAAGTTTTCAAAATTTATGAATAACGTCACAAATAGATAGATCTTTTGAAGTAGATAGAAATCGATAGTTTATTTATGAAATTCCAAGTTAAAATGACCAAGTTATGGCCGTTTTAAGCTGTAATTTCCATCTACCACGAAAATTACGAACTTAAGAGTTTTTATTTAATAGGTTGGAATTAGTTATGGTTTGAAATACTCATTTGGGTATTTCTTTCGTTTAGGTGACTTTGAATTGGGGGAATTCTTGTTTCCGGAGTATTACTATTAGAGACTGGTGTCCATGAATGAGTGAGTTCACTTTCCTTAAATTTCATGCTTATGATTGTGCTTGTAATGACAGTGGCATTAGAACTAAGATAAGATAAAATTGGAATGTGCATGTGAATTCTGCTTGGTTGAATCGATGATAAGAATATCGAAATAAGAATTATTATAAATATATGTATGATTTAGTATAGAATTGAAGTGTTTGGAATCTCTATGATCGCCTAAAAATTCACTTAAATAATAAGCCATAACCATGTAACTAAATTGCCCATGCATAACATATGTGAGTCACATTACATTTGTTATTATACTTTTGTGGGAAAAAGGCATAATAGCTAGGCAATGGGTGGGCCTGAAAACTCGGATAGTGGCGCGGGATCAGCTAAATTAAAATGGAAGTGGAGTAGGCACTTGAATCAACTACATAATTAATGAGTGGGTGGGCACTTGAAACAACCACTAAATGTTTAAGAGTAAAATTGAAATCTATGGTCGTATGGGCCTGAAACACGTAACCCTAAATGGAGGGCGTAAATCCATTCAACATAGGACTCCCGAAAAGTCTTGTGTATTGTATGCTCACTTGCTTGTGCATTTGATATGATTGTTAATATATCTTGCTTGCCCTATTTTTTGATGAAGTATTCAATTTTGAAGTGAAGCGCACTAAGCTAGCATAGCTTATACCCCTATAGCTTCTTTTTGATGTAGTTCTCGTACATATGGTTGTGTCCTTGGACTTGGCTAAATCAGGTAATACGAAGTTAGGAGTTTTCCCTTAGAAGTCTATGATTAGCTTTGTATAGTCTGTCGTAGGAAACCTAAACGCTTGGATTGTTATGAAATACTAAGATATGGACTTATTATTTTACGAGGGAAATGCCCCTTAGAATTCTGTAAATGATCATGAGATATCTGTGGTTTATGTTTTTATGCTGATTCTATCAGGTTGAACTATCTATCTCCAACTGCATATGTATTCTATTGTTTTAAGGGAATTCATTACATCTAATACAAGACTTTTGAATGATTGTGGTAGTGATTCTTAAGTCTCGTTTAGCATGCGGCGGACTGTTACGTTTAGGATACCCTTTGGGGCGTGACAATTTTTCCTCTTTCTTCCAATACAATTGATTTAGTTTTAATCTTAAGGGTCCATTATACTAATGGGATCTTAAAAATCTATCTTGTAAGTTTTTGCAATTGCACGTACAAGATCATTTCAATTAAACTTTAACCTTTTTTAGACATAATAATCACTCCATATTGAAGTGCTTTTATTTCTAGGTGGTTAATATAAGATAATGTGAGTATAGTGATGAGATTTCTCATTTCCTAAAGATCTATTAAGATGGTAAAAAAGGTTTTTGTGCTTTGAAAATTGATATGGCCAAGGCTTATGGTAGGATTGAATGGACTCTTTTGAGATCAATTATGGAAAAAAAATGAGTTTTTGCCAAAAATGGACAAGTTGGATTATGAGTTGTATAATTTTTGTTTCTTTTACCTTATGGTTAATGGGAAGTAGATTAGGTGATTATAACCAACTAGAGATATTAGATTGAAAGATCCTCATTTTCCTTTATCTTTTTTTATTTAACTATTGATTCACTTTCCAAAATGATTTCAAATGCAAAAAAATATGGGCTTTTTATAAGGAGTAAAAAGGAGAAGCAATAGTCTTGATTTGATGCATCAATTTTGCTAGAGATGCTCTATTAAATTTTTACTAATATTTTTAGAATCATTTAGTATTGATAGACTACTTCTCATGGATTAGAAAACAAGGCAAACGATATTAGAGAGGTAGTAAAAATAGCCTCAAACTTCTTGATTGGGTATTATTTAACTATTGATTCACTTTCCAAAATGATTTCAAATGCAAAAAAATATGGGCTTTTTATAAGGAGTAAAAAGGAGAAGCAATAGTCTTGATTTGATGCATCAATTTTGCTAGAGATGCTCTATTAAATTTTTACTAATATTTTTAGAATCATTTAGTATTGATAGACTACTTCTCATGGATCAGAAAACAAGGCAAACGATATTAGAGAGGTAGTAAAAATAGCCTCAAACTTCTTGATTGGGTATTAAATTAACAATTTCAAAGTTTAAGTACCAAATTGGATTTTCTTACAATGTTTAGATACCAAATTTGTCACTTTCCTTTGTTTTTTTTTTTCCTTGTGCACACTTTTCTAGCTTATTTATTTTTATACTTTTGAAATATCATTGATGGTTAAAATTTGACCTAGCCTCAAGGTCGAAATGCAACTCAAAAAAACCTTTCATTTAGAAGGAAGACTTAGTTTAATTCTTCCACATAGATGGGAAGGTCACTATCCATTTTAAACACATGGTAGCCATGACTAGATTGGAGTACTTACAACAATTTTTTTTTTTTTTTTTTAAGTAAGTAGAAAAAGATTCTTTTTCTTTCTTTTACCCGAAGGGGTGAGCCAATCAATATAAATTCCTTGATCTTGGATAGTGGAAGGACTTTTTTTAATCAATCTCGTAAGGACATTTCTAGTGACACTACTGAAAATACCAAAACAAAATAATAATATATATGTTTTGGTAGTAGTGTAATAATATATAGATATGTATTATTCAACAAGTTAGGAAATTCATGTTATAAGGCTAGAGGAAACTAGATTGACAATTTTTAACTTTTTCAAAATTTTAATGTTTTCACATAATAAAATCTTATATTCAAATAAAGTTGAGACCACAGGCTTTATAATAATATAAGATTTATCAAATTAGAATATCACATGCAAAAGTTATTCACGGTTGAAATCATTAAATATAAACTATTTTCTTTCTATTTCTAAAATAATATATCAATTAAAAAATAAAAAAATTATTTTTCAATGTATTTATAAATAAATTTTTTATAATAATATATCAATTAAGAAAAGTCATATATTAATTTTAATAAATTAATTAATGGTACATGTTAAAATTGGCACATGAACTTTGTATGAAAATTCAATTTAGTATCTAAACTTAAAATTGGTCAACTTAATACTTAATCAAAATTTTTGTGGCTATTTTTATTATCTCCTTAATAATGTTTACTCTATTTGTAAAAGTTGAAAATGTTGCATATCATTAAATTTTTACAAATACTCTTTATACTGTATAACACTGAGAGACTACTTCTTCCATATTAGAAAAAGAGTAAACAATATTAGTGAATTGGTAAAAATAGTTATAAAAACTTTGATTGCGTATTAAATTGGCATTTTTAAAGTTCAAGTACTAAATTGCATATTTTGTGTAAAGTTCAAGTAGTAAAAAACTATAGTAGAAACACAAAAATGCAATTCAAGCTAAGGTACAAACATAAATGGAAAAAAGAAAAAGTTTAGTACAAGCTCATTACAAAGATTGTGGCAAATAGGTTGAAACTTTTAATAGGAAAACTTGTTGGTCCATGATAGTCTAGTTTCATCCTAAGTTGTCATAAAACTAGTAACATCGTCACTGCTTAAGAGACAATTCATTCCATTAGAGGCAAAAAGGGTGCTAAAGGGTGGATGCCTATAAAAGTGGACTTGAAGAAGCGTTAAAATAGGTTGAATTCGGACTTCATTAATGATTCTTTGGAGAGTGTAGGTTTGCTAAGTCAGCTTTGTTATGTTATTATGTCTTGAATTTCTTCTTCCTAATGAGATTAATTTGGAAGAGGAAACTATTGGATTGCCTTACTCCGACTAGTGGCATTCGACAAGGAGGCCCATTATCTCCTTACATTTTTTTGTTCTTTGTATGGAATGCTTAGGGGATTTAATTATGGATGATGTGGCTGGAAGAAGATGGAAGCTGCTATTTTTAGCTCGAAATGCTTCACATGTGTCCCATTTATTTGTTTATTTTTTTTTTGTAGACAATTTGGCTTTTTTTGCTAGTGCTACTATGGACCAAGTGCTTATTATTAATAGAGTTTTGGCTTGGTTTTGTAAGGGATTTGATCACCGCATGAGTAAAAGGAAAATGAAGATTTCCTTTTTTACAAATATTGACCTTGGGTTGGTTAAGAGTACTGAGGCTAGATTTAGGCTCAAACAAATGAAGAATCTTGGAAAATATTTTATAGTGCCCATTTTACATGGAATAACTCATTGAAGCACTTTTGGCCATGTTATGGATAAATTACATCATGTGCTAATTTTCAATCGAAGAAATTTTCTATGGCAGACCATGCAGCATTAGTAATATCTATGTTATGTTCTCTTTCGTTATACATAGTATAGATAACTTTGTTACCAGCAACTACATGCTCTTAACTTGATGCTATTTTTTGTAACTTTATTTGTGAGAGTGATGAGAATAATAGAAGGTTGCATTTGATTAATTAAGATTCATTTTGTTCCCGTAAAAGCAACGAGCGCTTGGGTATAAGGAAGTTTAGATGGATAAATGAGGCTTTTATGCTTAAGATGAACTAGGACATGAGGAGAAATACTGGTATTTTATGGAGTAAAGTATCTTGGGGTAAATACATAAGTAGTGATGATTTCATAACAAATAACTCTCCTTCTAATTTGTGGAAAGGAATTCACTGTATGGGATTCTCTTAGAGCTAGTGTCAACCCCAAGAGGTACCCTAAATGTGACAGTCCGTCATACACAATAAGAAACATATGAATGGCTACCTTAGTTACACAGACGTTTTCGTATCATGAACAAGGCCTACTTCATAATAGAGGGGAAACTGGTGGAGTTGTGCAATTCACAGTGATAATAAATTAAGTAACATGTAAAAGGAACTTAAACAATGTAAACTTTAGCATGATAAGTCACATTTTTTAGGGGCATACCCTTGCTAAAACCACAAAGGCTTGAAAAGTTACCATACTCATAATGTCTCCAAACTAACTTAAAGTCTTTAACATAATAATAAGTCTAACAAAAGAGATTTTAAAAGAATTCTACTCCTAGGTCTTCATGTAAATTTCCTCCAAAAGCTCCCCACAACCATCACCATTTACCTTAGCTTCACCGTCCTAGGATAGAGCCATAAGTATTCCTATGATAATAAAAATCTATAGGGGTGCAAGCTACAATATGCTTAATGAGTATATTCTCGCAAAACTTACCACAAAAGCAAAACAAGCAAGTTTGTTATATAAGCATGTGCTATGCACCAATCACATGAAATCAACCAAGTATACATGGGTATCCAGAAACCATGTATTGCACGGATTTATGACCTTTGTGACTAGGGTTAAAAAATGCTTTTGCAGGTCTTTGTGACCTCTATTGCTAGTCCTCGAGAATTTACCTATAGCGATCGAACTGGTGTGGCTCCCTTGTGAGGCCATATTCCCGAACGAAGTAGTTCCTCAAGAAGGAGTAGGATTCGCACTATATGTATGGTTTGCAGTCTATATGATCCCATGCATAAAAGTAGCAACCTTCAAATGTCAACGGGATGCAATGCGTAATCGGTTCTTAGTTCGTGCCAGCCATTATTAAGTTCATTAAGGGATGACCAAGCAATTTGTCATACAACTCATAAATATATCAAATATAGATATCAACATGTTTAAACAACCAATCATGGTTTTGATATGCTTACGATCCTTTGATCACGTAATATAAGAAACAAGAAAAATCCCATGGTATCCCCATGACATATCCAATTTTTTTTCCTATCATCTAGTGCACTACTTTACTTGCAAAAAGAAGATAAGTAAGTAAGGAAATAAAACTCACTCAGTCATCTAGAAAACCTTCAATCAAAGTAGTCTTCTAGAAAGGGAATATTGACTCCTTTGTTACATGAAAAAAAAAAAAAAAAAAAAAAAAAACTCAACATGAGTATTTCCTATCGACCTTGCTTAAATTTCTAATTTTATAAACTTAGTTCTTGGTTGATTTTTCTGATTACCTTGTTTTGACCTTAAAATGGCCATATCTGAATTATTTTAACTTTAAACATATGAGTAGTTGATTTCAATCTAATTTGAATACTCTATCCATTTGTAAGGTTATTTCAAACAGTTAAGGTTATATAGGTATTGGAATCCTAGGGTTCAGATTATGCCTAAACTTGTATTCAAACTCATTTTGATATTTTTTGCAAGTTTCATCTTATAGAGACTCTCTAAGACAAGTATATATATTATCCCTATATTTAAGCATAATAGAAACTCAATAATAATTCATAGTAATGCATGATCCTAGTGATATTGCTTAGAGTAGATTTTCTATTAAGATTGCTTTGTGAAAAGTTTGGAAACTTAGGTTCATAAACCTTCGACAACTTGTAATGAGATTTTCTTTCTTAAGACTACAATTTTAGTGATCGAACTTGAAAATGGGGTTCTAGAAATTATTTTATTTCTTTTAGAAATTTTGGTTTACACATGTACTTTATAGACAAATTTTATTTGATAAATTATTTTTCAATGCATTGATTTTCATATGTTTTCAAGGAAAGAATTTCAAGTTGCAAAAAATTCTAAAATCTATGCCTATGATCTAGGCATTTTCAAGAAAATAGGAGAATGGTTTTATTTTCAAATTTTATTTTGGTGAACAATTCTTTTCCATGCATTGAAAGTGAGTTTTGAAGGCCAATATTTTACATAACAAAGAACTGTCAATATATGTGGTTCAAGAATTCATTTTAACATTATAACAACATCACTATAAGAATTCTATGTATATGAGCAAAAACTTAATTAAAAAACATTGCAATATCAAAATGAACTTAAAGTAGAAAGTTGGCAAGGCTACTAATGAAAATATAATGATAGAAAACTAAAACATGTGAGTCTTATCTCAAAATCAAGGCTCCCTAGGACTTAAAATAATACAGTCTCCAAGAAAATAAATAAAATAAAATAAAACGAGATGAAATAAAATAAAGTAGGAGTCCTAAATTTTTGACAAGGCTCCCCGAGACTTTAAAATGGACAAGTCTCTTTTGAAATTGAATATGGACAAGTTCAAGACTATAAATTGATTAATCTTATATAAATTTGCATGAAATAAAATTTCTTGGAATATAAAGAACATGGAATAAATAAAGTTAGATTAGTGAGCAATATGCTCTAAAGTTTATATATACTTATACATATAAATACTTATGTATATAAAAGTTATATTAGTCAACAAGAATATAAACATAAGTGTAACATGAAACAAAGTATGATGCCTTGCATTTTCATTCCCTCATATCATACATCATGGGAAGTTTTTATGGAATCATACATAAGGATATACATACATGAACATAACATATTATAGAGGTGGTGTTTAAGAAGTTTACCTCAAGAAAAAAATTAAATGTGAGTAAGGAATTGAGGGAGGGAGAGATGTCGTGAAAGAAGGAGAGGGGAGGGAGAGGATTTGAGAGAAATTTGGGAGAGTTTAAGTGTTTGAGTTGAGAGAGACAAAATGTAAAAATGAGTAGGATGTGGGGGTATTTATAGAAAAAAGAGTGAATTAAAGTATAAAATAAAATTGGAAAAAAAAATAGAGGGAAGAGAGTATGTCCAGTGGTTGCTTTGGGGGGGGGGGGGGGGCGGCGCAGGGAGCGAGAGAGAGAGAAAGAAAAGAAAAGAAAAGACTATAAAAAGTAAGGTCTAAAGTATGGTCGATTAGATGTATGTAAGAGTAGGTTATGTAAGTGTAGGTTATGTAAATGTAAGAATAGGTATGTAAAAGTGTAAAAAAAAGTGATTGATGTGAATAGTGATAAATAATAATTAAAATAACAAATTATTTACTGATAGAAAATAAAATAAATGTATAAGCTATTCTAACTGATATTCTTATAAACTGATAAAATTGTATATGATGTTATAAAGATAAATTAATATGATATTATTATTAATTATTCATCAGATTATATTGCCTCAATTAGCATGTTGGTGATCAGATATGAAAACCATTATTGAAAAAGGTTAGGAAAGTTTAGGGTTTCGAAAACTCCTATCATTTTAGGGTATAAATCTCATACTCATCTTATTCTTAGATGTTTCACTTTTATCTACTTCATCTAATATTTTAGGATTCTAGAATCCTATATGATCAAGTCTAGGGTTTAGGATTGACTTGGTTTGACTTTAAGATTTCGTTTTCGATATTGATTCTAAGGTTTTACTTATAAGTTTACCATAAAATCTTAAGGGCATACAACTAATCTGGCATAGGTGTTAGAAGATAGTGCTAAAGTTTATTTCTTAACAAATAGTTGGCTTCCTATTGAAGGCTGTTTGGTTGATTATATGACTTGTGACATCTCTAGTTCAAACCACATTATGGTGGTGAAGAATTATGTCAGTGATAATGGGAATTGGAGATGCAGTAGGTTTGACTTTACTCTCCATTATTCCATTTTCAATCATATTGTTGCTATTAAACCACTTCAATTTGATGTTGGACCAGATTTGATTTATTGGACATTCTCAAAGTTTGGTCAATTTACCATCGAATCAGCTTATAGGTTTATTGCAAATATTGATATGCTACCTACTAGTAATCTTTGGAAAGTTGTTTGGAGTTGAGAGGGGACTGAAAGAGTGCATTATTTCCTTTGGATTACTAGTCATCATAGTCTACTCACTAATATAGAATGATAGAAAAGAAGATTAATAGATTGTGCAACATATCCTTTATGTATGGGAGAAGTGGAGTCAATTTCTCATGTGCTTAGGAATTGTGTGATAGCTAGGAGCATTTGGCAAGGCTGGATCCCTTGTGAGTTATGGATTTTTTTAGCAGCCTTTTGATTTTTACTACTTCCTTAACAAAATTTGCTCTGTTTATAAATGCCAAAAATGCATCATATTATTAAATTTTTATTAATGCTCTTAACTTTGTTTGGCACTGATAGACTATTTCTCACAAGTCAGGAACCATACCAAAAGATGTTAGTAAAATAATAAAAATAGCCAATAAATTTTTTTATTAGGTATTAAATTGACAACTTCAAAGTTCATGTACTATATTGAATTTTTGTGTAATATTCAAATAGTAAATTTGACATTTTTCCTTTTTCTTTTTTTCTTTTAAGTAGACTTGTTTTGATTTTGACCTTTTTCGTATTTTTCAAATATTATTGATGGTCAAATTTTAAATTTGGTATCTAAACTTTGCGAAAAATTCACCGTAGTACCTAAACTTTAAATTGGCAAATATTATACTTAATCAAACTTTTTGTGGCTATTTTTATTTCCTCTTTAACAAAGTTTACTCTATTTGCATACTAAAAAAGGTTGCATATCATTAAATTTTTACTAGTACTCCTAACACCATCTAGCACTAATAGACTCGTTTTTTCTTGTTAGAAAACAAAGTAAACAGTGTTAGTGATATAATAAAAATAACCTTCAAAATTTTGATAAGGTACTAAATTGATTTGTTTTTCAAAGTTTAGGTACTAAATTTGACATGTTCTCATTAATTAATGAGTTGAAACCAAATGCATCAAACTAAAGTATAAACACAATTTTTGTCCATTATATTTGATGGTACAAAAATATTAGATTTAGACAAAAATAAAATCTCTTTATAAGAATCAATCTAGTGTTGTTCAGCATAGTGTATACTAAAAAAGGTACAAGAGAATTGTTTTGTCCAATATTTCTTGTATTGTCTTGTCCAGTTTTGTTTTCATTGTCTTGATAAATCTTTACAACCAAACACTACTTAAGATACAAACATTAAATTGGAAAAAAAAATATTGCTACTTTTTCTATTAATAGAGACACTAAAGTGAAACTAAATTAAAAAAAAAAAAGCTCTGAATTGCTAAAAAATTAAAAGCATGCTCCTCTTTTTTTTTTTGCCATAAAAAAGCGTGCTCCTTTATCCCATGCTTTAAGGCTTTGGTAGATAGAATCTCAAGAATAGTGACTGACTGCATAACCAAAGGTCTTAATATGTCGTGGATGTAGAGGTTTTTTTAAGACAAAATTTACTTCTCATGTTATTTTAAAATTATACAATTTTCACCCAAGTTTCACTTGTATGCAAAATGCAAATGTCACCAGTTCTGACTGATTCAAGCCAATGTATTTACGGTACGACATCTTGACTCTGCTAAAAAAACTAACATGGCATCAATACATGGGTTTTCCATTGGTTAAAGAATTTTGTGTCTCTGTCCTTCCTCTTATGCTAAAATTCAAACTTGGGATGGAATCAGAAGTATCGTTGTGAGATATCCAATCTGAGATGTACATAGTTCATAACTCTATCTTGAAACAATAAATCTCCAATAGAGAATTTTAGCATTTCCTACCTCAATCCTTTTAATTAACATTTTTATTTTTAATGATCCCTTTCCACTACTATGACCTCTTATCATTTTCTTATTAAAACCTATATATACTATTTAGCTTAATGTTGATAATGCTTGTAAGGTTCTAATTAGACTGAAAATTCTATGAGGCATTAGGGCATACTTGGATTGTACAGAATATGTCTCAAGTCTACTTCGATTACAACCTTAATCATCCTAGATCCCTAATCTATGTATGGCGTAACATAGACATAATAGAGAGATTGGTTTCTTTTTTTTAAATGGAAATAACTTGCTAAAATGACAATATTTCTTAGGCTGAAGAATATGTTTACCACAAATTAGAAAAAATTACCAAAATATAAGTAAAGGGAAAATAATTACTTAAAGTTTTGGTGCGAAATCTTATCTATGACACGTATTTTACAAATATATCACATGTCATACGGGATGGACTTGGCTTAAGTCACCGAGTTGTGTCCTAATTTTAGGATGCGACTCCTCGCCATTGGATGGGTATGATGAAATCATGGTCGTAAGATCCAATAACCTTCTAAAACAAAAACATGTGAGGTAAAGTCACACACACAACCCAAATGCCAAATCGTTCACACAGCAACATTTGTGCTACCCAAACAAATTAAAGTAGACGGTTGATTCCCTCCCCCATAATACACACATACTCCTACAAATTTTTGGTGGCATCGAGAGTCCACAGTGATCTATGACCCCATGACAAGCGAAGCCAGCCCCCTTATCAGTTTTCACCCACACAAATCGAAACCTCATCCTTAACCCTAACGGTAGAATCACGCATCAACACTTTAGATAACCAACTTCATCTTCCATGGGTAAGTGCGAATGATCCATGAATGGAGAGATTTCATCATTATTGTACATGTAGTTAGTGTAATTTCAACTAGGGCATTCGACCTCTGTGCATCGCATAGTCAATTTATGTATGACTCAGGACGATTGTTGCGAACTTTAGCTAGAGCGACTAATTTGATGAACGTCATGATGTTGTGCTTGTGTTAATTAATTATTGCTGTTGTGAATGGTGTTTTTATTCTCATATATTTGATGGACATTACTCATGTTTATTCGATTATTCCATTGTAAGTAGGTTAAAATTAACGCAAACAACAGGTTCAACATTTAGCTTTGTTTATTTGATTGCACAATAAAATATATAAACTAATATTGATTGTATAAGTCCTTCAGAAGGATATAGCATGTGATGTATATATATATATAAATACATATATGCATATACATATAAGACATTGCCACACCATGATTGCTTTTCTTTTTTTATGCAAACAATTTGTTTGAAATGGATGAGGAACTTGATGCATGTCCGATGTCAGTGAAACGGAGAAGACAGGATGATGCTGGAACTATAGGCAAAGATAGACCTAGCAAAGCACCGTTGGAAGAGGTAAGCTGCTGATGCACATTGATATGTCATATATTATGGCGATTTAGATTGTGTTTCCTAAATGGACGTTACATTATCTTTTTTGTATATGTCTTGTTTTTCTTATTATTATTATTTTTTCTTTTTATATTAATGCAGGCCTTTAGGTACACAATTGCACTAGTGAACTTACTAACCCTCGCCCAATTGTTTGCGCCTAGGAGCAGCACTTATGGATAAATGAAATTGGTTTTGGTGGATTGTTGACCATGGATTTTAAACTGGATGCTTCTCCATAGCTTGCGAAGCAACTTCAATGAAGGTACTTGCACGGTGACCACTAGGGGTAGCAGCATGACAATTTGTCTAGTTGATGTGATGGAAATTCTTGGACTGAATTCAATGGGACCAGATGTGATGTCTAATGAAAATTATTATAATGAAGACAGTTGTCTTGATAGTTTTCACCTAGATTGTAATATAAAGATAAATAAATTATAAAGAAAGGCAAGTGTGTCATTTGATATAAAATAAGAGGGTTTTATGGTCAATCCTAAAGTATATAAAAGAGTTATTAAGAAGGGTCGAAGGGTCAAAGGATATTAAATAAGAAGGTTTTATGATCAAAGTTTAAATATAATTGTATTGTGTTCACATGGTAAAGACTTGATTAAGAATAGATTTTGGCACGGTATACACTGGCTTCAATGCCTCCGGCGTAAGCTACTTAAATTGGACATGAACTTAGCGTTTTTCCTAAGCAATATACCTTTATAAATAGACCCTTAACTTACAAGTTTGTCATACCATTCCTCAGTCCAAATCCTAAGATATTTGGAGTATGTTTAAGATGGTTGAAAGCCGCCGGCCTTGTTGGAAAAGTCGCTGGCCTAGGGATGGCTTACATGGTGTTTTATGCTCCTTTGAATCTTCAAGCCGCCAGCTTTTATTTAGGCCGCCAACCAATCTTCCTGAGTTGCTAGCTTTCCTTACCAGCTTATATTTTCATGAAATAGAATATCCTTTCCTAATGCTAGGGTTTTCTAATCCTTATTTATAACCCTAGGTCTTTTGTTCATTCCCCATATCTCTTCCTAAAGAAAATTCTAGGTAGAAATTCCTCTCAAACTCTTTTGGATTAAGTTTTAATTGGATCTTGGTTTCTAAAGGTTGTTTCATATTGGCTTTTGAGGAATCAAGTTGTTGGAGATGATTTCGTTAGAGACAAGCCCTAGGTGTTGCTGGAGTTGTGATTTCTTGGTGATCAAGGAGCATTTGAAATCTCATCCTAGGTAAGGTATAAATCTAATTTATCGTAGTGATATCATAAAAATAGTCTTTTTTGATTTGTGGTTTATGTTATGCTATGAAAGGGATTATAGAGATTTGGTGAATTGTGGAGAAAAACCCTAAGTTGTAATTGATGATTTGGTCCTACGACCTAGAAGGCGTGAGATCCTAAAGCTTTGTGTAAGTATGAATTCATTCAGTTCTTGTTAATCTAAAGATGAGATCTTTTCTGATAGTAGATTTATTATTTATTGAGAATTTTAGGGTTTGGAGGAGTTTTGTAGAAATCTGTGTTTTTGGGGTTTCGTTGTCTGGTGATCTTAGAAGATAGGTGTGTGGATCTAATGTTATAAATCTTATATTTTGAGATTGTGGATTTTAGGTTTAGGATTTAATTATGAATGTGGAATTGGATTTTAATTTGATATATGTTGATGATTAGGTTTCCAGTGAAATTAAGGTTTATAACCTTTTACAAGATTTTGTTGGTAAATTTGGAGTTTTGGAAAGTGAATCCAGGTACGACCTTTCCTTGCTAGCTGTTTGTGCATGTAGGATTAGAAAATAAATTGACTAAATTCTATTTGGAATATACTTGAAAAATGTGCTGCTTATGTTTGGCTTTAGTTAGTAAAGACTATGCAGAGTGTGATACTAATGAGGTGCCCTGATGATCCTTGTGTGTCGTTGTCCCTAGTGGAGTTGCACTTGGAAATGATTCTGGTAGATTACGAGTCATTCCGGTTTATATGGCGGAACGCAACGATGTGTAGGGAGTACCCAACATCAATATATATATAATTATTTTATATAAAGATTGTGAATCGGGGTCATGAGTTACTTCGAGTTTAGGACTAGTTGCAAATGGTTCTAAACTGTATTGGTTGTCTGGTTAAATTAAAGATAACAAATGGTGGTTATTGCATTAGTTTTAGGGATGTATGTGATTTATGTTGGCATGTTCATGCGTATTTGTTTGTGGTATGGCGTACTGGGCATTTTCGCTCATTCCTTTATTTTTCAGGTACAGGCGAAGATGATATTGTTTATGATTTATTTGGGTATGATCTATATGTTGATCATGGGGATAGTGATAGTGGACTTGACTATCCAGCTGAGGACCAGTAGATCTTGAGCATGAGAATTAGGAAAGGGATGTTGAAGATCTTTTTGAAGTTCTATTTGAGGATCTTATCAACTAATGAAAATGTTGTAAGACTACATCCCTAGGTTTCTTTTGGTTTGAAAATTTGTGATTTTGGATTTTAATAGTTTGTGTTTGTTTAAGAGATTATTTTATGTGATGTTATAAAGTAACCATGTGAGAAAATTGGTGATTATCTTCAGTATAATTTGTGATTTAGAGTTTTAATAGCCTTAGCGTGTTCTTAATAAGAGAAGGACATATGGCGAGTTATAATACCTTTAATTTAGGATATTACATAGATGTTGGGAGAAAGTTGTCAAGTCTACAAAAGTGCTTAACAAAGGGTGAAGTGGAATTGCCCGATCACTTCAAAATTTGCGCTACCTTATACATGGTTGGCACATTCATGAGTCCAACGTCGTCCATTCACATTTCCAAAACATATTTGAGGACAATAAGCAATGTAAATGACATAGGCAAACTAATTTGGGCTAGACATTTGCTTGGTCAACTATGTGATGGAGTGGCCCGGTAGAGAAACGATGAGAAACATTATCTATGGGGATGCATTGCCTTTATAGAGGTATGTATGTAACTTTTTTAGGAAGGTTATAATACTCCATGCAGTGCATCGGAGTGAATTAAAGACGGGAATGTTCCATATGTTTTGTAGTTGTTCTACTATGACAGGGTACAAATTAACACCATGATTGTGCCAGCATCGCAATGACCACGTCCAAGTTATGGGGCATAAAATACTAAGACCAGAAGTGCACTGCCTAAGAAGTTATGGAATGGGGGTGGCTTCAACCAGCCATTGGTATGGTGTCATGATTGGATATACTATCTTCCCATTCCTTTTTTGCAATCTACATAAAATATGCTCTAGTGTCATTTGTGTATCCACTGAGATGAAGAACCTCTTTATTGCAGGTAGCTTCTCATCGAGTGCATCATCCTCCCCATTTGGATGGAAATGTCGCTGTGGAGACCAAAGGTGAAAAGGTATAATCACTTTTCCTATAGCAGTTGCATGTGCAGAACGACTGATATAAACCTAACATGTGTTATTCGTTGCAACATGGTGCATATGAAGTTTGTGCTCTTAGGAAAGAGGTTGCTCTACTACGTATATGTGTTGAGGTAGGTGTTTTATTTAAGGAAAACTTATGCATGCTTCACTGCTTTCAGTCTGACCATAGCCTCTTTGTTTGCCAGCAAAGCGAGACGCAGCTGGAGGATAATAGAAAGGTTCATATCTATTATTTTTATGTATGATTCTCTCCAATTGAATGATGAAGCTAGTTGATTTGTTTCCACATTCTCTAATATTATTTGTTCAATAGGAAAACAAAAGGATCGTTGAGGACATAAAAGAGGTATGTAGTGTTGTTATGCCCTAAAGAGTACTCTAAACGTAACATTCCGCCACATACGATATTAAGACTTAAGAATGACTACCTTAGTCACACGAAAGTCTCGATACCATACGTAAGGTATACAACACGGTAATAGGAGATGTCGGTGGGAAGTGTAGTCTGAGCAAGTAACATAAAGCATACAAGAATCTAGATAAACATTAACCCTTATAATATAATTTATAAGTTCATTACAAAAGCCTTAAGGTCATTCCCCCGCTAAATATCTTATGAGGATCGAATCATAAATACTAAGTTTTTACAATAAAACTTAAATAACTTCACCAAAAGATTTTAAAGGAAGTCCGATCTAAGTTCGTGATAGGATTTTCCCCAAAAGCTCCTAAAATATGACTTATGAGGATAAATGGAGATCATGGGTACAAAAGCAAATGCTCCTACGCATACAAAAATCTATAGGGATGTAAGCATTACTAGCTTAGTGAGCACATTCTTGGTTTACCATACTAGGAACAAAAATTGTCAAACAAGTTTAATTATTCAAGCAAATGAGATGCAACAAACACATGAGCATACAAGACATATGGTTTTTCCAGGAACCATCTGTTGAATGAATTTAGACCCTTCATTTGGGGTTGGGTACACCGGCCAATTACAGCTAACTAATAAATTTTATAGTTCTTACCAGCTACTATTTGCCACAAAAGACATGTAGATTTTACCGGCTACTATTTGCTATATGCAGATACTACCGGTTATATTGACCACCACATCATACACTTATCCCACCAAATGTATAATAGTGAATGTAATATAACTTTATTCGTGAAATATCACGCCCCAAAAAGATACCATAAATGTGACAGATCGCCACACTCAATATTAAGACTTGAGTATGACAACCTTAATCATCCCAAAAGTCTCGATATTGGGTGTAAGCATACTTTCACTATTGTAGTGGACCAAACTTTGGAGCAAGCTGTTTAAGTAGTTATACATGATAGCAATTAAGAAAGTAAATCATAACAATATAACAAAAGTTAAAAAATATTGGGAGTCTTACTAACATTAAAGGGCATTCCCCTATTGAAACAACTAAATCTAATAGAGTCCATCTTCACAATAAATGCATTTTTGAGTTTCTACCTGGAAATCTATATCTACTTCTAATTCTTGACTTCTAACCAAAAGCTCTTAGCTCCAAAAAATATTACCTGGGTGAAGTATCCCTTGGGCTCCAACCAAAGATATGAGTATAACAAGAGATATCTAAGAGGGTATAAGCTATGCGCTTAGTGAGAATTATTTTCACAATTAAACACTCAATAACCAATAATTAAAACAAGTTAAGCAACCATATGAGATACACAAGCACGTGAGTAAACAATACATACTCTTTTCTAGGAATCATATATTGAATGGATTTACCCCTCCATTCAGGATTAGGGTTTCCAGGCCGAATAGACCGATTTTTGTAATTATATTTCCTTTGTAGTTTTTTTCAAGTCACCACCTAGTTGTAAAACATAATTTCTTTTAGGTGTTTATGCACTGCAATTTAGATTGGGTGACCCTTCGCCATTTTGTAGATCTTACGGGCTCTACGAATCTCCTTATTATGCCTTTGTCCCACCAAGGGTATAGTAATAAATGTAATGAACTCACCCGATGATATGCATGAATCGATTTAATTAAATGCTCATGTTATAATTAAGTATTTTACGGGTGATCATAGAAATTGCAGATAATTATTCCTACTCTGGATCATACGTTCATTATAAACAACTCTTGCCTCGATATACTTAATCATAACTTCAACTATATATATAAAGCGCATGCACTTTTTTCATTTTATCTTTTCCTAGTTCTAATGCTACTAATTTACAAGAGAAATACCTAAAATGAATATTTCTTGGAAGTTCTACTTAAATTTGCTAATTCTATTTCACTAAGTTTGTCAAAAATTGTATAGAGTGAAATTTCAACTTAAAATTGTAATAGCTTGATTATTTTAACTTAGAATTTCCTGTATTATATACCGTTTTCTACCTACTCGAAAAGATCTATCTACTTATAAGGTTATTTTTATCATAAAAATTCTTTTTGGTCGTGAAATAGGTCGGTACAGAATTATTATGAAAATCTCAGCCCTTGAAACATAATTTTTCCAAACTTTTCTTTATACAAAAAAAAAAAAAAAATCCTTTGGTAAAAATGTAAATATTTATACGATTGAAAATCCTTTAAATACATATATATAGGCTCATATTGTATGTAAAACTTAATGGTGTTGTCTCGATGATTATTTTTCTTAAAATAATTTGTTTTACGGTGCTGAAACTTGAATTTTTTAACAATTTTCTTTCTAAGTGTTTTGAAAGAACTTTATAATTTCTTGGGATTTCTTGGGTTATTATAAATGAGTATATTCTTATTAATTTTGTTTTCTAATTTCTTTTCCAAGAAAATTTAGTTTTTCTAAACCTTGATTTTTTAGAATATCAACAAATTTTACCTCTAGTGATAAAATGAAGTTTTCCAAAATTTCTCATAAGTTGTTGATAGTTTTTGACAATTTGAGTTGTGTTACATATATTTTTCCTTTTAAATAGTTTTGATTGAAAATTATAAATAAGTCTTTTTCTCTTCTTGAAAGGTAAATTTTCATTTCTAAAAATTTAGTCTTTTAAGTTCTTTACCAATTTTACTTGGAAGGAAATCATTTTTCAATCACTTTCTTAAGTTGTTGATAATTTCTATTGTTCTTGAGTTTATCATGTTTATATTCTTCCATTTATTTGAAAATGAGTTTATCATTTAGAAACTTGGAAAACTTTTATTTTTCTAAGTGGGTTTATAAACTAGTGAGTTGATTTTATCTTAACTTCGAAAACTAATCTAGTTTTTGGTTTTTATTATGGAGTTGGTAAAAATCTTATGATAGGCTTTTAAAGAAAATTTTGCTTATCAAAGAACTATTAATACTAATTTTTAGTAAACTTCATATTACTTATTATAAAAAGAGAATGTTTATTTCGCTAGTTAATTTCTTTGATAAAACCATCTTTATCATCATTTAAGAAAATTCTTGATGAGTTTGAAGAGAAGTTATAAAAATAATTTTCCTATGTGTTTGATGACAATATCTTTATTTAATGGCAATGTTACATGTTAAAAGAGTTTGGTTTCATTTTCCTTTATTAAAGAAAATTCTACTTTAAATTTTGTTGAGACAATCATTATGATGATGCATGTACATGAGTATGCAGTATGGAAAAGAATAAGACATCACATAATAATATATGGAAGATATAAGAGGCAATAATGAACAAAATAATAAGATCAAGTATTGGGAACCTTAACTTCATCAAGGTATCCCAGTCAAGTATTGGGAGCTTTAGCTTCATCAAGACAACTCGGGACTAATAATAGACTAATAACAAAAAGGAAAACAAAAGAAGAAAAACAATAATAATAAGTATGTTATTGAGAGTTAGTGAGCTTCTAGGCTCTAAGAAATACATAGATATACATATATTTAATAATATATATAAAGTTAGATTAGAAGCATAACAACAATAATATCAATATAATATCATAATAAAAAAATAACAAAATCAGAATTCTTGGCATGTGCAGGAACAAAATATGAGTATGTTGTTACTTCTATAACTCACATGAGTTTTTAAGAAACAACATCATGATCATGCTAAGTTATATGACATGAGAAAAACAATGGTAGAAAGTTTTTACCTAAAAGGATGTTTATGTTGATGGAAATAGATGAAAGTTGCAAAATTATGTGGATAGAAATATGTGGTAGATGGTTTTTGTATAGAGAAGGGTGTTGAATGGAATTGGTTAAAGAAAGTTTTGGTAGAGAGGAATTGGTTAGAGAGGATTTGTGGAGAAATTTTGAGAGAGTTTTGTTATGTGAAATAAGTGTGAGAAAGAAATGGAGGGAAAGAAGGTATTTATCATGGTTGTCAAAACCAGCCCGGACCGGCTAGTTCAACCCGGTTCGATCGGAACCGGTACTAATGTCAGGCCGAGTCTCGCCTAAAACTCTTTTTAGCAACGAACTGGCGAAACCCGGATTGACCCGGTCAACCTAAGCGGTCGAACCAGGTTGAACCGGTCGACTCGGACAAGTTAACTCGGATCTAAAAAAATAAAAATAAAAAAAATAAAAAATAGAATATTTAAATATTTATTCATTCTTTATTATAAATTTATAAAATATAATCATTAAGTCATATTTATTTAATAATTAATTGATGAATTTGATCCAAATATAGAGTTAATTAAGTGATTACACACATATTGGTATTTTATAATTAAATTATCCCTTATATTTTTATTTTTTCGTGACCCCGGTTTGACCCTCGGTGGAATCCGGTCCGACCCCTCGACCCTTAACCCCCTAGCCTGTCTGGGTCAAACCTCAGTTCGGTTCTGACAACATTGTTATTTATAGAATTTATGGAGGGAAATTAGACGTAAAAAAAATAAATTAAAAAAATAGATTGAAGAGAGAGAGGGTGGCACCGGTTCTTAGACAGGAGAGAGGGAGAGATTTATTTATTTTTTGTTGTTTTGTAATGAAAAATAATTAAGATGTGAAGTTGTATTGGAAAAGTAAAAAATAAGAAAATAGGTTTGTACGTAGTAAGAAAAAGTAGAGATAGATGAATAGTAATGAATAGTAGAGAAGGATAATGAATAGTAAACAAGGCTAATAATTTACCGATAGTAAAGAAAATACGCGTATAAATGCAATATTTGATATTTTTAGCTACCAAAAAATTATGAAATTGATATTTTGGTCTCCTAACATTATTACGAGTGTAACGGTATTATTTAAATATTTTTATTGTTCGGTTTACTAGGGCATGGTTTTTGAAAACTGATCTCGTTCGGATCCAAAATACAATAGAAATTAGTAAATCTGATATTTTTAAGCTTTGCTATATTATTACGAACTATTGTCAACAATTATCTCAGTTTCATTGTCTAGGGTTCGAGAGCGCAAGATTACCAAATCTAAATTCTAAGGTTTGATATAGCTTTTGTTGACTTTAGGGTTTCTGGTTGACTTCCGATTTTAAGGTTTGAGCTTAAAACTTGGTATAAAAATCTAGAAGTTTACATGAAGTGCATGATTCAATTTTATTAAGAGTTTGGCATTTAGTTACGTTATTTTGAGGGTGATCATAAAATTTTCATACACTCCAACATAGTAGTAAAACATACAATTTACTATAGACAATTCAAGACTCGATATGCTTAACATAAATTCACCAAGCATTAAAATAACATGCACTTTTTCATTTTTCTTTTTCCTAGCTCTAATACCACTAAACTACAAGCACAAACATGAGTATGAAAAATAAAGGGAAGTAAACTCATTTGGCCATATCTTGATAGTAGCTTTCTTAATCAAAATAGTCCTCGGAGTAGTAAACGTCCTCTTCTGTGTTTTCTAAACAAAGGAAATACCCAAAATGAGTATTTCATGGAATTTCTACTCAAATTTTCTAACTCTAGCTTCTATTTGTAGTAAAATTCGTACTTGTGAAATTCCAACTTAAAATGGCCATAACTTGTTTATTTTAACTCGGAATTTCGCATATTATATATCGTTTTCTACCTACTCGAAAAGATCTATCTATTTCTATGGTTATTTTCATCATAAAAAGTTATTTGGGTCCCAAAATGGTTCGGTACAGAATCACCATGAATTTTCCAACCCTTGACAAAAAAATTTTCCAAACTTTTCTTCATCCAAAATTTTAAAACAAACACATAGACATTTGTATGATTGAAAAATCCTTTGAATATATATATATATATATATAGAATCATATGATATGCATGATTTTAGTGGTGTTGTCTCTGTATTCATTTTTTATAAAACAATTTATCTTTAAGAGTTTAAAAGATAAAAACTTTGAAAATTTTGCCTTTATGTTGTTGAAATGAAAACTTAAAAATTCTTGAGTCATTATAAGTGAGTGTTTTCTTATTATAATTTTATTTCCTAACTTTTTCAAAGATAAATTAATTTTTCAAAAACTTGGTTTCTTTAAGGTATCTAATAATTTTTATTTTTAGTGGTTGAAAATGGAGTTTCCAAAAGTTTTCTCTCAAGTTGTTGATTATCTCTAAGGTTTTGAGTCATGTTATAAATATATTTCCTCTTTATATTCCTATTCCTTAGCAAATAAGTTTATCATTTCCAGAGCTTATTTTCTTTGGCCAATTTTTATTTTTCTAAGTGGGTTGATAAACTAGTGAGTTGATTTTACTTTAATTTTTAAAAACTTATCTAGTTCTTGGTGTGTATTATGAAGTTGGTAAAAACTCTTATAAATAAGTTTTTATGAAAAATTTACATAGCACAACATTAGCAATATTAAAGTTTTAACAAAAAATTTTCATGTTACCATTTTGAAAAGAAAATGTATCTCTACTTAGTTATATTTTTAAAGAAATCCTCTTTATTTCCACTTTAGAATTTCATGATGAGTTTGTATAAAATTTTGAAAAGAATTTATTAAGAACAATTTTCTAAATCTTTGATGGGAAATATTTGCTAAGTGACAAAAATTCATTTTAAAGTGAGTTTAGTAGTCTTGTTTTCTATATTAAAGAAAGAACCCTTTTTTAATTTTTATTAAGACAACAACATCTTGATCATGCATGAATATGATTATGTGGCCATAAAAAGATAGTAATAACATATAATAAGATAGAAAAAGATATATAAGGAGCAAATAGTCATAATAATAAGGTCAAGTATTGGGAGTCTTCGCTTCATCAAGGCATCTCGGAACTAAAAAAAGACTAGTTCCAAAAAGAAAAGGAGAAGAACGAAAAGAAAAAGCATAATAAGAGCAATAATAATATATCAACATCATAAATAAGTTATATATAAATAAGAACAAAACCTGAACATATTGTTATTTTCTTAACTCTCATGAGTCTTAGAAACAAACACTATGGTCATGCTAAGTTACATGAACATAGAAATCATTTAACAATAATATAACAACATAGAAATTTAAGTATGAACAAAAACAAAACATGAACATGTTATTGCTTTCTTAATTCTTAGGAGTCTTAGAAAACACACATTATTGTCATGTTAAGTCACATGAACATAAAGGAGGTATTAGGACTTTTAGCTATTGGTTTAAAGAAAAACAAAGAGTTGGAAATAGTTTGTATAGAGGATTTGGTGGGAAGAAATTTTGAGAGTTTTTGTAGGTATAATGAAGTGTATGAAAGAAATGGAGGGATATAAGATATTTATAGAGTTTTATAGGGGGAAAATAGATGTAATAAAATAAAATGAAAAAGAAAAAAAATAGATATATGTATGCATTTGGGGCACCGACCATGAAGGAAATAGGGGAAGAAATTTTTTATTTTGTATTTTTGTAATGAAAAGTGATTAAGATGTGAGATGTGAGTGATATAAAGTTATATTGGAAATGAAAAATATAAGAAATAGGTATATAAGTAGTAAGAAAAGTAGAGATAAGTGAATAGTAATGAATAGTAATATAAATAATAGGTAAGACAAATTAATACCGATAGTTAAGAAAGTATGCGTAAAAGTGTGATATCTAATATTTTTAGTTATCGAAAAATTATGAAACTGATATTTTTGAAATCCTTATATTATTACGAGTCTAACAGTGTTATCGGAATATTTTTACTATTTTGAGTCCTGGAACATGTTTTCAAAAGCTGATCTCATTCGAGTTCGGAACGAATTAAATTTTGACAAATCTGATATACTATTACGAACCATATTCCATTATTATCTCAATTTTATTGCTCTATGGTTAAGAGCACGGGATTGCCAGATCTAAACACTAAGGTTTATTATAGTCTTTGTTGACTTTTAGGTTTTTGGTTACCTCTAATTCTAGGGTTTAAGCATAAACTTAACATAAAATCTAAGGGTTCATAATATATCCCCTTAAAGAAAGTTTTTTCCTTAAAACTTGACTTTTGTACCTGATTCGTCAAACAACTCCAGGTATCTCCATCGAATCTCTTCCTTGGCTTCCTAAGTAGCTTCCTCATGGAATGATTTCTCCATAGAACTTTGACATATTTAATTTCTTTGTTCCTTAACTTATGGAACTTTCAATCTAAGATTTGAACTGGGTGTTCTTCATAGGTTAGGTTCTCCTTTAACGGCACCGATTTAAGCTTCACAATCTGATCAAGGTTTGATATATGCTTTCTTAACATTGAGACATGAAACACATTGTGCACTCCCGATAAGTTTGGTGGTAATGCCAAGCAATAGGCTAATTCTTCCACTCTTTCAAGAATCTAGAATGGTCCAATATATCTCGGATTCAGCTTTCCTTAGGCCTGTACAATGGATACTTTTTATAGAATTCACCTTCAAGTACACATGATCCCTGATATCAAACTTAAGAACTTGACATTTTTATTTACCCAACTCTTTTTCCCATCTTGGGCCTCCTTCATTCTTTGCTGGATGATCCTAATTTTCTTATGGCATCTTGGATAGGGTCAGGTCCAATGGTTAACTTCTTTACATCATCCCAAAATAGAGGGGATCTTCATCTTCATCCCTACAAAGCTTCATGGGGTGGCATCTTGATGGTTGAATGGTAAGTATTGTTGTAAGCAAATTCAACGAAGGGCAAGTGCACTTCCCAGCTACCTTTGAACTTCATAACACATGCCCGTAACATATCCTCAGGTCTGAATATTGTGCTATGACTGTCCATCAATTTGTAGGTGATAAGTAGCACTAAAATGTAACATAGTCCTCATACACTTTTGCAAACTTGTCTGGAATTTTGACACAAATCGAGGGTCTCGGTCTGACACGATTCCCACTAGAACTCCATGTAACCTCACAATTTTTTTCACATATAACCTTGCTAGCTTGTCCATTGAATAGGTCATATTGATAGGTATGAAGTATTCCGACTTGGTAAATGGATCCACTATGACCCATATGGCATCACATCCGGTTGATGTTCGAGTGAATATGCAGGACATAGGAAAAGCAAGCCATGTAAGGGGAGGCGGCACCAACAATATGAGAGGGGATGTCACATGCATTTGGGCTATTTATAGGCATTCGTGATTATGTCATTGGACATGGCTTCAACCCCTTTGTGTGTGTGTGTGTGTGTGTGTGTGTGTGTGTTGGGGGGAGAGGGTGCTTATTGTTATTGTTGCTACTGCTAATAATTTACTAAATGTGACAATGTAAATAGATAAACATTTTGGACGCAAATTCATATAATGTAACTTGCAATTGCTGCCATTTTTGTATATTGTTTACCCCACCATGAAGGGGACGAAATTCTTGTCCTCAGCGTTCATGCAATTTACATTTTGGTCACTTCCTTTAATTATTGTGGATGTTGTAATGTGTTATGTTCCTTCGGTTGGTTCCTTTGTGGGAAATGTTGAGGTTTAGTCTCGATTTTTATATTTTCGATCATTCATCGACTCCCTCCATCAGAGATGTTCTGATATTACAATTATACATAGCTCAATGGAAGTTACCATAGTTTAATTTTTTTGCTAGACAAAATTACTGAAATGTGACGAAATTATGACAATACTAGAAATGGTCATGATTAAATAATTTTGATGGAATAGTAGGTAAATAGATCTAAACTGATTGATTAGGGGGTGTTACATGAATTACAATTGATAGGTTGACTGGTGGGTGATACACATTAAGAGTAAACAAATCTAAACTGATTAACTGGAGGGTATTACATGAACTACAAATGGTAGGTTGACTGGTGGGTGATACACATTAACAATGTTAGGTTAGTAAGAGTTCATGTAATTATGTTTAGATTAAACATGTATATTGTTCTATTCCTTTGTTTGGTTGTTCATGTTGATTCTCTATTAACTAAAGTTTTGATGATAACAAAATAATCAAGAAACTTATGATGTTATTTAGTGTGTAGAATTTATATATATATATATATATATATGTGTGTGTGTGTGTGTGTGTGTGTGTGTTAGACAGAACCTACAGAGCCTTTCACAGAACTTTAGAGAAAACGATGAGCTCAAGATGAATGGGTAAATGATGTTGTATATCGATGGTTTAAATGCTTTACTTATTATAAAGAAGAATACATAAGAATTGAGAAGCAATATCAATATCAAAGAGTTTTTTCAAGGAATAGAGAAGTATACCAAATGTTCTCCAGAAGGTTAAGCTAAGGATGAAATATTTTTCTTGAAAACCAGAACTTTTCCAGAACTTTCACTAGAACTTTTGAAGAACAAGTATTTTCAACCAGAAGTTACCGTTCATCTTCTCGTTTGAGAAGATCTACTTTTTCAGAAAAATATAAAGATTTTTTTAGGATTTAGCTCCGAGATAATAAGTATATTTGGGTAATATACTATTTGATTCCACTAAATTCGGAATTATATCCTAGGGGATTCAAATATTTTTAGATTCTCTCTCATCAACAGAAGTATTTATTCAAGACAAAATCATATATTATGGGATTCATCTCAAGACAAAGTAATTATTTGAATTGATATATTTCAAAATAAGAATGAGAATTTTTATTATCTATTTTCATGGATTTGTCTGATAAGATCAAATCAAAATAAAATGTTATCTTGAAAATGAAGATCACGATGAAGGTAGAGAATATCATAAATGATTTATCTCCAGCAAAACAACGTTATGGAGGAATTTCAAAATAGATACAACCAGATTCACGATGAAGGCAGAGAATATCGAAAATGGATATATCTCCACAGAACAACATTATGGAGGAATTTCAAAATAGATACAACCAGATTTTGATAAATTACAAGAATCAACAAGACCTTATCTTCATTTCAACGCTTCAAGTTATTCAAATTCAAATAAAATTACAAAAGATAAAAGGAACATCTTCAGTTCATTAAGGCAAGCGGTAGTATTTCAAATTCAAAATAAGGATCAGGGACAACAGATCTTTATCCGAGATATTTGGGATATGAATCTATCCTCCAAACAAGTACTTGAATGTTAGAAGAAGTTGAAGGATAAACGCATTACAAGACAGAGAGAGAAGAAGAGAATTATTCATTATTCACGCAAGAAATCAAAAGGCTTTCCTTTACAAAAGATACAGAGTAAAACACAAAGCAAAATCCAAAAGTCTCACTTCATTGAGATTTTTCTACATTTGCAATAGCGAGCTGATATTTTAGCATACACACTTCAGCTATTTGATTTAAAGATCTTATTGTGTAAAGAAAGAACGTGTTGTTGCCTTCTTAGTTGATAGTTTAGTTATAAGTTTAGACTCTATAGATCAGTTGTAGCTAGAAGATAGCTGTGAGAATTGAACAGAGAGGATTACACAAGCTTGTAATTTAAACTTATTAGATATAGTGAAACAAAACCCGTAGGATAACGGGGTCCCTAGCTCGGAGCTGGAAGAGTGGACTGACGCACAAGGCGGAACCACTATAATAGCTGCGTGATCTTTTTCTCTCTATCTTTTTATTTTTACAGAATTTATTTTCATATTTTGTGTATTGATATATTGTTCTCATTTTTCAAAATTGAAAGGGGATTAATTTTTAAAGGCAAAAATTTGTAATAATCAATTCAACCCCCCTTATTTATTATTATTTGGGACCAACAGTTCATATATACATTGTTAAAACTCGTGAACCCACAACTACAAAACTTGTAACGCAAATACACACCTTTCACAAACGTCCATGATGCCACGAACACTTTTTTAAGATAAGGCAATAGTTGAAACTAATAGTGCACTGAAAAATGAAACTAAGTCAACGATAGTAGAACATGGAAGTGAAAGGCAATTCCATAGTAATGATGTGAGCACTTATAAATTCTTGACAGCTGAGGACATTAGATTAATGGAGTTTTCATTTTGCTAAGAAGCGAAGGACTTCCACAAGTTATATGCAATTTCTATGGGTTTTGACATACATAGACAGGACTACTAGATAACAAAGGACAGTGTTGTGATGATGCAGAGGTGGGTCCGCAATAAATTTGGAACTTTTAGCAGTGGCCTTAAAGTACAAAGTTAGGAAAAAACATATAGACATTCGATTGTTGTGCAACATTTAGGGTACTCAATGAAGGTGAAGGAAAATGGAGAGTCAAAGACATAGTAACCGAGCACACACATGAGCTGGTTTCAACCAATTACTCATTTTTACTAAAGGTAATCGGAAAATAATGCCTCCAGAATGTGCACGTATCAACATATTGCATGAAATCGATATAAAGCCTAGTCAAATTATGGATCACTTTGTGAAATTTTTGGGTGGGTTTGGTTATGTTGGATTCAAATAGAAGGATCTATAGAACTACATAATGAAGAAGCAGGAAGAAAATGCTAAGGAAGGTAACGTTGCATCTGTGGTTGCATATATAATGGCTAGAAGTGAGGCTGATCTAGCGTTTTTCTACTAGACGTATTTGGACAATAGGGGATTACCTAGACTAAAGTGGGTGGATTCCAAAAGCAAAATAGACTAGAAATGCTTTGGCAATGTAGTTGCACTTGACTCTGCTTACAGGATAAATGTTTACAACATGCCATTTGTTGTTATCGCAAGGATCAACCACCATCACCAAACTTGTATATTTGGATGTGCATTGATGAGCGAGGAGTCTACTGATGCATATTGTTGGGTGCTGAGCTTGTAAGCCTCGACTTTGTTTGTTAACCAAGCTTGTCTTCGAGAACCCAATAAGAAACCGAAATAGCTTGGGTTAGAAAGAAACCTAGAAACCTTAAGTCCAGCTTCACCGAGAATAAAACCATAGAACTTTTGAGAACAAGTTAATCTAGATTATAGTTCTGAAGAATATATCGAAACATAAAAAGATCAGTTTTCGGAATATTATCTGTTTCGAACCAGACTGGGATCCGT
The DNA here is from genome assembly GCA_024138025.1 of Combretum micranthum. NCBI lineage: Eukaryota > Viridiplantae > Streptophyta > Magnoliopsida > Myrtales > Combretaceae > Combretum > Combretum micranthum. The sequence goes on from JAMXBD010001777.1 coordinate 63,323, forward strand.
TTCGAAAAACTGCGCCCTAGGACTCGAAATTAGAAAAATATTCTGGAATACTCTTTAAGATCGGAATTTAATAAGAAATTCAAAAATATATTTATTATAATTTTTTGACTCATAAAAGTTACAGTTATAGCCTTTTATCGTATTTTCTTTATTAACCGATAATTTAATTGTCTAATATACTATTCATTACTATTCACAAGTACAAGCCCATACCCTACTCTCACTTATGAGCCATACCCCTACCCCTACTCCTACATCCTTACACTTCACTCATTACCATTTTCTTTTCCCATGCAAATTACTACATTTTATTACACAAAATTGATTTTTGAAAAATTACAACACTCCCTCTCCCTCACTGTAAATCCCCGAAATTTTTGGATTCGAATTATAGCTTAAACCCTAATCGGAAGTCAACCGGATTTTCTAGAATCAACAAAACCTTAGTCTACCGTAACCGCTTAAGTCTGACATTATCGTTTTCTTTAGCCCTAGAAAACGAAGTTAGAATAATTAGCTATAATAGTTCATAATAGCTATAGGTTATGTAAAAATGTCAGTTTTGCAAAATTCGAGTGTCATTTGAACCCGATCGGACACAGTTCTTGAAAAACGAGTCCCGGAGCCCGGAATAGAAAAAATATTCCAAATATACCGTAAGACTCGTAAAAATATAAGATTTCCAAAAATATCAATTTCGTAATTTTTCGGTAGCTAAAAATATCAGATATCACATTTATATGCGTATTTTCTTACTACCAGCATTTAATTATCATGTCTACTTTTACATTATACTATTTTCTACTATTCTATACTATTCATCTATCTCTACTTTTCCTTACAACCTACTCTTATAACCCATACACCTATTTCTTACACATTTTCATTTCCAATACAATTTCACATATTTCATTTCTTACTTTTAATTAACAAAATAAGAAAAAAAATAAAATTCACTCTGTCTCACCCCTCAAATTGCGCCGGCCACCCCCCATTTATGCCCCCATTTGTTTTGTTTTTCATTTATTTAATTAACACAAATTATCTCCTACATTTTCCTATAAATACCCCTTCACGCTTTCACTTCTTTCACACCACTTCTTTACTAAAGTTACTCTCTCAAAATTTCTCAAGAATTCTCTCCAAAAGTTCTTACAAGAAAGCTCTGTCTAGTTTCTCTTTTAGGTAAACTTTCTTCAAGAAATTCTTATGTTCATCTACTTAGTATGAACTTAGTGTGTGTTTTCTAAAACCATGAAGGTTAAGAAAGCAACAATAGGTTCATACTTTGTTTTTGTTCATAATCTCAACCCCTTTATGTTCTTTTATGTTCATAACTATCTAATATATCTATATAGATATATATAATATTTAGAGCATATAAGCTCATTGTCTTGCAATTTATTTACCTTTCATGCAATTTATTTACTTCCTTGCTATTTATTTAATTTCAAGTTGTTTTTAAGACTAGTCTTTCTAGTCTTAGACTTGTCCTCATCAAGTCAAAACATTTTCTTTTTATTTTGGGACTAGTCATTTCTTAGTCCCGGGATACCTTGAACAAGCTAAGGTTCCAATACTTGATTTATTTTCTTAGTTTGCTTATTCCTTCAAGTATTATGTTCCTTTATGTTTTCATAACTTATGACTCATATTCATGCATGAACATAATGATTTTGTCTCAACAAAACAAATGAAGAAATATTTTCTTAAAGATAAAGATTCTTTTCTAGAAACAAAAACAAGTAGTTAATGTTTTTCTAAAGAACTAAGAAGCCATTGTTTAAACAAACATAGAGGAATTCCTGATAGATTCTTATAAACATACATAAAAAGGATTTTTAAGAAAGCAAGGATTCTTCAACAACTTCATCTTTTCTTCATACAAATAGAAATTCCTTTTCATTAAAGTAAGATGATCTCAAGAAGTCAAGAAGTCATTTTTCTAAATATAGAAGTGTCAAATACTTTCAAAAGTGTTGGAAGATAAGTTTAGAAAATAAAAATCATTCCTTAAGAAATTAAGAAAATTATGAAAATAAGATTTAGGAAAAGAAAAGAGATACTCATCATGAACAACTTAAAATAATTTTTAAAGCAATTACAAGCAATTAAATTTAGAAGGAAGAAATACTTATTTCAAAATAACTCAAAAATATTTTCGAAGTAAAATGGACACTTCAAAAATTCTTAAATTCAAAATCTTTTAAAACTTTACTTTTCATAATTTGAGACAACTTCATTAACTTCAAACATTTTTCATGAGTCAATAAATATATATGAATACACCTTCCAAAATTTTTACATGTTATTATATTATCTACCTCATCAAGTGAGCTTTTGATAAAAGAAGGAAAACAAGTTTTTACAAATTCGTAATGAATCTGGTCGCTGCCTTTTCGGGACCCAAACGACTTAGTTTGATGAAAATAAGTTTAGAAATGTGTAGATCTTTTCGAGTAGGTAGAAAACGATATATTATTTGCGAAATTCCGAGTTAAAATGAGCAAGTTATGGCCATTTTAAGTTGGAATTTCCTCTTATACGATTTTACGCGATTTTAAGAAAAGTTTAGAATCTTCAAGAATAGAAGTTTTATGAAAGACTCATTTTGGGTATTTCATCTTGTTTAGGTGACGAAGGACCCGAGATCGTCTATCCGGAGGACTATTTCGATTAGATCTACCGATATGGAGTGAGTTATTCCTTTTACTAAGTTACATTTCCTTGTTTTGTGCTTGTAATTAGTAGCACTAGCAATTAAGAAAAAGATAAAATGGATAATTATTGTGTGACTTGGTATTATGAATGATTGAATACAAGTTAAGAATATCGGAAGTTGGTTTGATAAATAAATTGTGATTCTTGTTTTGATATGATGAAAATTGTGTTGATCGCCTTTAACTTGAACTAAACATCTATGGTTAAATTTATATTGAAATCAATTCATGCATATCATTCACATGAGTCACATTTGTTTCACTACTATTCTTCGTGTGGGGAAACGAGGAAATGGTAGTGGTGGCTGGTAGGAGCCGGAAAGTCTACATGGTGGCTAGTAGGAGCCGAAAGTCTACAGGGCAAGCAGGAGCCGGTAAATCTGCGGATATTGATGGTCGTATGGGCCTGTAACCTCCCAACCCTTGTCATGGAGGGCGTTAAATCCATGCTACACTTGATTTCCGGTTAATCATGTGTATCTTGCTTGTTCATATGATTGGTGCATTTTCATATGTTTTGATTAAAATACTTGTATGAATTATGGAAATGTCTTATAGATGGAATTATCTCACTAAGCTAGTTTTGCTTATACCCTTATAGCTTTTTGTTACAGTGATTACCTTTGGTTGGCCCCAAGGAGCCCCGTTGCCAGGTACGAGTATAAGCTACTAGGAGTTTTTGGGAGAAGCTTTATGTATTTAAGTTTTGAACATAGGCTTCTAGGAAAATCTCTATAGTAGGCTTATGTTATAGTTGTTATTTTTGAAGACTATTAAAGGGGGAATGCCCCTAAGATGATGTAAGGATATTATTTATGGAAATCTTATGTTTATTATAGTTCTTGCTTGCTTTTATTATCTACTTAAATGTAATACCCCTGTGAGTCTCCTACTATCTTGGAAGCACGCCTTGCATGTGATATCGAAGCTCCTGCATGACTAAGGTTGTCATTCATTAGCTTTAATATTATATGCGGCAAAGGGTACCCTCCGGGGTGTGACAATTTAAGTTGGTATCAGAGCGCAAGTTTTAGATAAAAGATAGTAGAAATAGACCTTAAGATAGATAGTAATAAGATAGAACTCTAGCTTAAGATCTGATCCCCTTTTGTTTTACTTGATAGCTGACTTTCCCGAGGTCAAGGAAAAGTCCCGACAATTCCTTAAAGACCATGACGAGACCTTCGTGAACTACCGTCTTAGACTGAGGGTCCTGTGTGAGGAGTTCGCATTAGTTGGAAGGCCCAGGACCCGCGAAATGTTCAAGTTATGGAAGAAAGGATTGAGACATTCCCTGTGGAGGAACTTGCCCAAGGAGCTGAGGTTCGACGCTGTGAGCAATCGGAGATGGAGTGACGTAGAGGTTATCTATGTGGTCGAAAGAATGATGGTTTTTATGTACCGGGAGACCATGCTGCAACAGATGACCTTCATCTTGAAAGCGGAAGGAGGGCGACAGGAACCAGACTTCCGGACTTGGAATAAGTTGGGACCTCTGTACATCTACGCACATGATGAGTTGGCGGATCATACGGACTGGCTGAGGGCAGATGCTGAAGAGCGATTTTATTGGTATGCCGCTTACCGACGGATTGTCCCTACACCATCAGAGTACAATACCCAGCCCAACTCCGTCGGAATGCAGCTAGACGTTATCCCAGATGAGGACTTCATCATGGAGGAGGCCCAAGCAAACGAAGGGAATGGAGAGACTGATGGTAGCCGGAAGGAGATCCGAATGAAGACTCGGAGCCTGAGGAGACCCAGTCTGCATCTCTCTGGGAAGACAGCCCTTTGATCCCAGTCAGGCACCTCCCGAAGGTTGAGCCAAGATGTACCTATGGAGACCGTTGCAAGGAATAACCCAGTAATGATCTCCGATTCTGAAGAGGAGGGAAGAAGAGATAATGCTTTTGATCCAAATAGATTCCTGAGAAGCAGATCTCAGACCCCCGCAATAGCAGTGGCACCGGAGGAAGGAGACCAGAAGGACCGGAAGAAACAAATGGCACGACCAATGGAGAGAGGATTTCCGTGCATGACGAAGTTTGGCCATCTCAGGCGAGATCACCTCACAATACCGAGGAAAGAGAATGACTGTGAGTCAATACCTGCGACAATTTGTCAAACGGCACAAAGGTTCCACAGCAGGAGTATGAACCCAGCGCCGTCCCGTAAAAAGAAGAAGTTTGAAGAGAAGAAGGAATGAAAGAAGGGAGCATAACCCAACAAGTCCAACCTAGCCTTTTCCTAGGCTTATCTTTGTTTTAAGTGCATTAATGATTTACTTTTAAATGTTTATGTTTTAATGTTTCTTATTTGGACAATTATCTTTTGTTGGGAATGGTTTCTACCTTCTCAAGGTTATGTAAGGATTATTAATTCCCTCTTTTATTTTGAATGCAAGTATTTTATGTGATTTGATGATTTCTGGATTTGATTGCCTTAAATATTTTCTATGCAATTTGATACTTCCGATCTTTTCCTTGTTGCGAAAATTTATGAAGTCTAAAAATTAACAGACGTGGTAGGAGAGGTAGAAGACGCGAACGTCGCGCTTCTAATAATATACCAGCAGAACCAGAGAATCCCCCGGCAGGACAACAAGCCCCAAATCCCCCACGAATCAACAAGGCGATGTGTGGGCCGCCATCAACCAACTAGCAGGGCTGGTCAATAATTTCATGCAGCATGCACAAAACATGCCACCGCCTGCTGCAAATGCACCAGAAGCAACCGTTGAAGCACCTGTAGCCCCAGAAGCTGAGTCACATACTGTCCCTTTGCCAGCACCACCGCCGCCTCGACCTTACAGAAGTTCCTTGCCGGACTTCATAAAAAGCAACAGATATTTCGACGGAAATTTCGGAAAGCCAGACGAAGCTGAAGACTGGCTAGCACAAATTGAAAGGTCGTTTGCCGCCTACGAAGTCCCCCATCATCTACGCCTGGATTATGGCACGTACATGTTGAGATTCAATGCTAGGATATGGTGGGAGTCGAAAAGCAGGGAGTTGCTACCACCCGTAACCTGGGCAGCCTTCCGTAGGAGTTTTTGGACAACTATTTCCCTGGGAGCTTGAGGGTACAGTATAGTGGAGACTTCCTCCACATATCCCAGAAGGGAAGGACAATAGAGCAGTACGAGATGGAGTTTAGCCGTCTACTTCAATACGCGCCTGAATCCTTCAAGCATAGTGAGGACTGAAGAGGCAAGTATTTCTGAGTGGCCTGGATGAAGATTTAAGAATGCGTTTGGAGGAGTTGGATCTGAGGACCCTTCGTGAGCTGGTTGAAAGGGCTCGTATCATAGAGGGAGCCAAGAAGAGAAAAAGCAAGGCACCAGAGAAGCGAACCTTTGTGTTCGGAAAGAGGGCACAAGATAGCTACAGCCCCAGCTTCCAAAGCAAAAAGTTTAAACCCTTCCACAGTTTCAGAGGAAGTGTTAGTGGCAACAAGGAGACACCTGAGATCAAAGTGACATGCTGGAAATGTAAGAAGGAACACTATCCGAAGAGGTGCCCCCTTCTTCAACACAAATGTTATTTTTGTGGAGACCCAAGCCACAAGATCGGTGATTGCCCTAAGAAAGCTTCCACCATTTGCTTCGTGTGCAAGCAAACTGGGCACTTCGCCAATGAATGCCCACAAAGGAAGAATACACCAACAAGACCGTTTGGTTCTACCGGAGGAGCAGCACTGGCGAAGAATGGAAGTGGAGGGAGCAACTCGAGCAGATCTGGAGTAGCTGTCCACGGAATGAGGATATACAACTTGGAAGGACAGTGGGTATGTGAGGAGTTGGATGATGAAGGAGTGGAGTTAGCAGCCATGGATGGAGATTGTGGCCCAGATTTTGGACTGGTGATAGGTTATAATCAAAACTCGTATCCTATGTTCTAATCTTATGCTAGAAGTATAAAGTTTTATACCGCAAATAGCTTAAGTATACCAGCCTCATGATGAGTATAAAAATTCGAGTACAGGACATATACGCATAGCTAGTCAAACCGCTTATGCTTTGTTCGACACGGGGGCTACGCATTCCTTTATCACCGTTAGCCTGGCTAAACAAATTGGATTACCCATAGAGACTATCGCTACCGGTTTTCGAGTTAAAACCCCCACCGGGAGCATAGTAACGACTAAAGAAATGCTTAAAGGCTGTCCAATGGAGATACAAGGAAGTCACTCCAAGTGTGACCTAATAATCCTGGAGATGAGTAAATACGAAGTAATCTTGGGAATGAGTTGGTTAACATCTGTCAAAGCATTAGTGGATTGTAAACATAAGGAAGTGAAGTTTAAGGATCAAAATGGAGGTGAAGTAGTATTCAGAGGTGAATCCACGGTGAAGTTAAACTCGTTCGAGTTAATGGACGATGATGAGATCAACCTAAGTAACCTGGATGAAGAAGAAGAAGAAAAACCTGAGCTTGGATCCATACCCGTAGTCAAGGAGTTCCGGATGTGTTTCCAGGGACTACCTGGATTGCCACCAAAGAGAGAGATCGATTTCGAAATCGACCTATTGGTCAATACAGAGCCAATATCAAAAGCACCCTATCGGATGACACCAGTGGAGCTTAAGGAGTTAAAGATTCAGTTGCAAGACTTGTTAGATCAAGTTTTTATCCGACCAAGTGTATCACCTTGGGGAGCACCAGTGTTGTTCGTAAAGAAGAAGGATGGTTCCATGTGCTTATGCATCGATTATCGGGACCTCAACAAAGTCACCATCAAGAACAAGTATCTACTCCCAAGGATAGATGACCTTTTTGATCAGCTTCAAGGGGCTAGCGTCTTCTCAAGGATTGATCTACGATTAAGATACCACCAGTTAAGGATTAAACTTGAGGATGTACCGAAGATAACTTTTAGAACTTGCTATGGACATTACGAGTTTTTGGTAATGCCTTTTGGATTAACCAACGCACCAGCAGCTTTCATGGATCTCATGAATCGAGTATATAAGCCTCTGTTGGATAAGTGCGTGATAGTCTTCATCGACGATATTCTGATCTACTCAAAGACACGGGAGCAACATGAGGAACACTTAAGAATGGCATTACAGACCTTGCGTGAGCATAAGTTGTACGCCAAGCTATCTAAGTGTGACTTTTGGTTGGATCGGATATCTTTCCTAGGACATGTGATATCTGGAGAAGGAATATCGGTAGACCCTGAGAAGATCAAGGCAGTGATGGATTGGAAGCAACCTAAGACTGTGACTGAGGTGAGAAGTTTTCTTGGATTGGCTGGATATTATAGAAAGTTTGTGAAGAATTTTTCTACCATCGCCAAACCCCTCACACAGTTGACTCAAAAGGATGAGAAGTTCATCTGGACAGATAAGAGAGAACAAGGTTTTCAAGAGTTGAAGAAAAGGCTTGTTTCTGCCCCAATCTTGATTCTACCAGATCCGAGAAGCCGTATACGGTACACAGTGACGCCTCCAGAAATGGTCTTGGATGCGTGTTGATGCAAGATGGAAAAGTGATCGCTTATGCATCACGACAGCTTAGGCCCCATGAACAGAATTACCCCACTCATGATCTGGAGTTAGCCGCCGTTGTTTTACTCAATTATTATGGAGACATTACCATATGGACAAAGATGTGAAATCTACACCGACCATAAGAGCCTCAAGTATCTATTCACACAAAAGGAGTTGAATATGCGACAACGGAGATGGTTAGAGCTCATCAAGGATTATGACCTTGGGATAAATTACTGTCCAGGGAGAGTAAACGCAGTTGCAGATGCCCTTAGTAGAAAGAATTATGGAGAAGTAGCTACCTTGCTCACGGATAAGAAGGAGCTAATAAAGGAATTTGAAAGAATGAGTATCGAATTCATAGGGCAAAGTGTGGAAGTGGAAATCGCTAGCCTTGTCATGGAACCCACCTTAGTGAGAGAATCAAGGAGGCCAGCGTATGACGAGACGATTCAAAGATCAAGGAGAGTACAAGAAGGAAAGTACACCGACTTTATCATAGATGAGGATGAAGTGGTAAGAATGAGAGGAAGGTTATGTGTTCCGGATGATGAAGATATGATGAAGGAAATCATGAATGAAGCACACCATTCAGGATATACCATGCATCCAGGAGGGACGAAAATGTACCAGGACCTGAAAAGCCACTACTGGTGGAACGGAATGAAGAGAGATGTGGCGGATTTTGTGCTAAAATGTCCCACAACAAGTGAAAGTAGAGCACCAGAGACCTGGAGGACTTTTGAAACCCCTGCCGATACCCGAATGGAAATGGGATCAAATCACAATGGATTTTGTGTGCGGATTGCCAAAGACTTCTGCAGGATATGATGCTATTTGGGTCATAGTGGATCGATTGACAAAGTCGGCACATTTCCTCCCAATCAACATGACCTACTCCATGGATAAGTTGGCAAGGATATACATAAGGGAAATTGTGCGATTGCATGGAGTGCCCGCAGGATAGTTTCCGACCGAGACCCAAGGTTTGTGTCTAAATTCTGGACAAGCTTACAAAGATGTATGGGAACAAAGCTACACTTCAGTACTGCTTATCACCCTCAAACAGACGGTCAATCGGAGAGGACGATACAAACTTGGAGGATATGTTGCGAGCTTGTGTGATAGAGTTTAAAGGTAGTTGGGACGCACACCTACCTTTGGTAGAATTTGCTTACAACAACAGCTACCACTCTACGATTCAGATGCCACCTTATGAAGCGTTGTATGGAAGGCGATGCCGATCACCTTTGTTTTGGGACGATGTAGAAAAGTTGAGCATCGGACCTGACTTGGTACAAGATGCGGCCGACAAGGTACGGATCATCCGACAAAAGATGAAGGAAGCACAAGATAGGCAAAAGAGTTGGGCGGATATGAAGAGACGTACACTTGAGTTTGAAGTTGGAGACCATGTGTACTTGAAAGTAAACCCCATCAAGAGTATTCGAGTTCGAGCACAAGGAAAGTTGAGCCCACGATATGTTGGACCTTTTGAAGTGCTTGAAAGAGTAGGAGATCTTGCTTACCGTCTGGCACTCCCTCCTAGCCTATCTGGAATCCACAATGTATTCCATGTGTCAGTTCTACGGAAACATGTGTCAGATCCCACCAGGATTGCAGAGTTGGAACCAGTTCGGTTGAAAGAAAATCTCACATACGAGGAACACCCGGTTCAGAATCTAGATCATAAGGTGCAGAAGCTTTGGAATAAGGAAATCAAGTATGTGAAAGTTCTATGGAGAAACAACTCGCACGAGGAAGCAACCTGGGAGGCAGAAAGCGACATACGCCATAAATATCTGAGTTTGTTTAAAGAATCAGGTATGAATTTCATGTTTTAAGGACAAAACTTTCTTTAAGGGGGTAGGTTGTAAATCTTCGAAATTTTGGATTCGAATTATAGCTTAAACCCTAATCGGAAGTCAACCGGATTTTCCAGAATCAACAAAACCCTAGTCTACCGTAACCGCTTAAGTCCGGCATTGTCGTTTTCTTTAGCCCTAGAAAAAAAAGTTGGAATAATTAGCTATAATAGTTTGTAATAGCTATAGGTTATGTAAAAATGTCAGTTTTGCAAAATTCGAGTGTCCTTTGAACCCGATCGGACACAGTTCTAAAAACGTGTCCCGAGCCCGGAATAGGAAAAATATTCCAATATACCATTAGACTCGTAAAAATATAAGATTTCCAAAAATATCAATTTCGTAATTTTTGGTAGCTAAAAATATCAGATATCGCATTTATACGCGTATTTTCTTACTACCGGCATTTAATTGTCATGTCTACTTTTACATTACACTATTTTCTACTATTCTACACTATTCATCATCTATCTACTTTTCTTACAACCTACTCTTACAACCCATACACCTATTTCTTACATATTTTCATTTCCAATACAATTTCACATCTTTCATTTCTTACTTTTAATTAACAAAATACAAAAAAAAAATTTCTCTCTCTCACCCTCAAATTGCGCCGGCCACCCCCCATTATGCCCCATTTGTTTTGTTTTTCATTTATTTAATTAACCAAATTATCTCCCACATTTTCCTATAAATACCCCTTCACCTTTCACTTCTTTCACACCACTTCTTACTAAAGTTACTCTCTCAAAATTTCTCAAGAACTCTCCAAGAAGCTTTTCTTCTTTTAGGTAAACTTTCTTCAAGAAATTCCTATGTTCATCTACTTAGTATGAACTTAGTGTGTGTTTTCTAAAACCATGAAGGTTAAGAAAGCAACAATAGGTTCATACTTTGTTTTTGTTCATAATCTCAACCCCTTTATGTTCTTTTATGTTCATAACTATCTAATATATCTATATAGATATATATAATATTTAGAGCATATAAGCTCATTGTCTTGCAATTTATTTACCTTTCATGCAATTTATTTACTTCCTTGCTATTTATTTAATTTCAAGTTGTTTTTAAGACTAGTCTTTCTAGTCTTAGACTTGTCCTCATCAAGTCAAAACATTTTCTTTTCTTTTGGGACTAGTCATTTCTTAGTCCCGGGATACCTTGAACAAGCTAAGGTTCCAATACTTGATTTATTTTCTTATTTGCTTATTCTTTCAAGTATTATGTTCCTTTATGTTTTCATAACTTATGACTCATATTCATGCATGAACATAATGGTTTTGTCTCAACAAAACAAATGAAGAAATATTTTCTTAAAGATAAAGATTCTTTTCTAGAAACAAAAACAAGTAGTTAATGTTTTTCTAAGAACTAAGAAGCCATTTAAACAAACTAGAGGAATTCCTAATAGATTCTTATAAACATACATAAAAAGGATTTTTAAGAAAACAAGGATTCTTCAACAACTTCATCTTTTCTTCATAAAAGAAATTCCTTTTCATTAAAATAAGATGATCTCAAGAAGTCAAGAAGTCATTTTTCTAAATATAGAAGTGTCAAATACTTTCAAAAGTGTTGGAAGAAAGTTTAGAAAATAAAAATCATTCCTTAAGAAATTAAGAAATTATGAAAATAAGATTTAGGAAAAGAAAAGATACTCATCATAAACAACTTAAAATAATTTTAAAGCAATTACAAGCAATTAAATTTAGAAGAAAAATACTTATTTCAAAATAACTCAAAATCTTTTCAAAGTAAAATGGACACTTCAAAAATTCTTAAATTCAAAATCTTTCAAAACTTTACTTTTTCATAAATTGAGACAACTTCATTACATTTTTCATGAGTCAATAAATATATATGAATAACTTCCAAAAGTTTTACAAGTTATTATATTATCTACCTCATCAAGTGAGCTTTTGATAAAAGAAGGAAAAAAGTTTTTACAAATTCGTAATGAATCTGGTCGCTGCCTTTTCGGACCCAAACGACTTAGTTTGATGAAAATAAGCTTAGAAATGTGTAGATCTTTTCGAGTAGAGAAAACGATATATTATTTGCGAAATTCGAGTTAAAATGAGCAAGTTATGGCCATTTTAAGTTGGAATTTCCTCTTATACGATTTTACCTGATTTTAAGAAAAGTTTAGAATCTTCAAGAATAGAAGTTTTATGAAAGACTCATTTTGGGTATTTCATCTTGTTTAGGTGACGAGGGACCCGAGATGTCTATCCGGAGGACTATTTCGATTAGATCTACCGATATGGAGTGAGTTATTCTTTTACTAAGTTACATTTCCTTGTTTTGTGCTTGTAATTAGTAGCACTAGTAATTAAGAAAAAGATAAAATGGATAATTATTGTGTGACTTGGTATTATGAATGATTGAATAAAGTTAAGAATATCGGAAGTTGGTTTGATAAATAAATTGTGATTCTTGTATATATGATGAAAATTGTATTGATCGCTTTAACTTGAACTAAACATCTATGGTTAAATTTTAATTGAAATCAATTCATGCATATCATTCACATGAGTCACATTTGTTTCACTACTATTCTTCGTGTGGGGAAATAGAGGAAATGGTAGTGGTGGCTGGTAGGAGCCGGAAAGTCTACATGGTGGCTAGAGGAGAAAGTCTACAGGGCAAGCAAGAGCCGATAAATCTGCGGATATTGATGGTCGTATGGGCCTGTAACCTCCCAACCTTGTCATGGAGGCGTTAAATCCATGCTACACTTGATTTCCGGTTAATCATGTGTATCTTGCTTGTTCATATGATTGGTGCATTTTCATATGTTTTGATTAAAATACTTGTATGAATTATGGAAATGTCTTATAGATGGAATTATCTCACTAAGCTAGTTTTGCTTATACCCTTATAGCTATTTGTTACAGTATGATTACCTTTGGTTGGCCCCAAGGAGCCCTGTTTGCCAAGTACGAGTATAAATTACTAGGATTTTTTGGGAGAAGCTTTATGTATTTAAGTTTTGAACATAGGCTTCTAGGAAAATCTCTATAGTAGGCTTATGTATTAGTTGTTATTATCTTGAAGACTATTAATGCAAGGGAATGCCCCTAAGATGATGTAAAGATATTATTTATGAAAATATTATGTTGGTTATTATAAGTTCTTGCTTACTTTTATTATCTACTTAAATGTAATACCCCTGTGAGTCTTCTATCTTGGAAGCACGCCTTGCATGTGATATCGAAGCTCCTGCATGACTAAGGTTGTCATTCATTAGCCTTAATATTATTTGCGGCGGATTGTCATGTTTAGGGTATCCTCCGGGGCGTGACACTCTCTCTCTCCTCCCTCCCCTCCTCCCCTTAAGGATGCAAGCGGGGTGGATCGTTATATGGTACCCGACCGCCCAACCCGCTAAAAAACCCTATAGGGTTTTGGGATTAAAAAAAAAACCTGATAAGTTATCGGGTCGGGTTTTGGGTTTATTATGTAACCCATTGGGAAAACCCGACCCGACATAAATTCAAAATATTAAAAAATTAAAAATATTAAGTTATTAAAGCAAGGATCCCATTTATATTATATGTATGTAAAAGTAAGTGGAAATAAAGTGTTTGCATCATTTTATATGATATTATTGTCTAAAATTCATTCTTTCAATAAAAGTGTTTGTATCATTAATAACTTAAGACAAAATTCTTTTTTTTAAAAAAAAAAATTAAAAATCTTGGAATCAATCGGGTCGGGTCGGGTCGGGTCTGGTCGGGTTATGGGTTCCTTAAATCTTAGCGGGTCGGGTTTTGGGAATGCAAAAAAAAAAAAACCCGATAGGGTTTTTCTCGGGTTCTGGGACACCCATTAAGGACTTAGGTCGGGTTTGGGTTTCAAAAAACCTGTCCCGAACCCACCCCGGTTGCATCCCTACCCTCCTCCCCCTGCCTCCGTTTTGGCTAGAGGTGGGCAAGTGGGATAAACGGGCCAACCCGGCCCGGCCCACTTTGGCCCGTGGGTTAAACGGGCCAAAATTGCCTAACCCTAACCCAACCCACTTTAGCCGTGGGTTAAACGGGCCAGCCCACTTTTTGACCCTTTTAACCCACTTACATATTTTGTGAGTTAAATGGGTCAAATTGACCCATTTAACTTATTATACTAATTAAATAAGATATATATATATAAAAAAGAGAGTTTTATAAGGTTAATATATTAATGATTAATTTCATTATTATTTTAATTACTTTTTATATAAAAATAAATTTTTTAAAATAACTTATTTAATAATAATTTCATTTAAAACAATAATAATATATTTTATAAATTTTTATGGTGCATGTGCAATATTTGTCATTCTTTGTTATATTAACACATAAATTTAATCTCAAGTATAAAAAATCTCAGAATAACCTTCATTAATACATATTTACCCTATAATTATTTATTTTAATTTTATAAAAGTGGTTGGTGGGTCAACCCACTTAACCCGCGGGCTAGCCCACTTTGGCCCGCGGGTTAAGTGGGTTGGGTAAAATTAACCCACTTTTAAACGGGCTAAAAAAAGCTGACCCTAACCCACTTTTAAAGTGGGTTAAACGGGCTGGCCCGCGGGCCATAACCCATTTGTCCAGCTCTAGTTTTGGCTAGCGCATCTCTCCTCCCATTTCCCTCTCATTTGTCTTATTTTCTTCTTCTTTATTTTAATCATACAAACCCTAATCCAATTCCCTATATAAACTTCTTTATGTCTTCACCATTTCATTTTCTTTCTTTCTTCATTTTCACTTTTGGAAAATTTTACAAAACTCTCTCTTTTCTCTCTCCCTTACCGTGAGCTCTCCAATACACACACTCACACACATTTTTTTTCTTCAACTCCTCTTGTATTACAAGCTCCATAGGTATAGATCTATACACTATCACCACAAATAAATGTATTGGCAAGATCATTCATGTGTGGATTCATATAGAAATCCCATGAGCTTCATGCTAGGGATGTGAAATCACTAAAACATGATGATCAAGCCATCACAAGTTATGGATATTTTTGTCATGATCATGATATATGTTCATATAGTGATGATTTTGTGTAGGAATCTTGCTCATAATAGTATACTTCAGTTCATGCATCTAACATGATCATCACACTAAGATCTAGCTTCTAAACATCCATCTTTTACATGTCATTTGAGATCTCATGCTTTTATTTTGTTTAGAATGAATAAATGCCATAAAGATTTTGTCTTATGTAAATGAATGTTTTGTTTCTTTCTAAAAGTTAGGATATTTATGAAGATGAGCCAAAAAGCTCATGAACAAATTTTGTTTCATCAAAATACACTTTTGTAAATTCGGATGGAAAAAGAGTTATATTTTGAAAACCTATTTTTCAACTCCAAAACATGAGTTTTATGTGGAAAACGAAGGGCTTACGGAATGTATCAATAGGAGATGATTTTGATAAGTTAATAGTAGATCACTAAGAGGCATTTGTCAAACAAGAAATATTTACAAGATAGAAAATTTGGATCTTAGGATAGTTACATGAAATTCGTAACTAGGAAAAGAGGGTATGTAAACACCTATTTTTCAAACTCAAAATGGAAGTTTTATTAAGGAAATAAAGTCCTTACGGGATAGGAATAGTGGAGCCTTAAATTTTAAAGTATCAAATGAGTTTTCTTAAAGAAATCACCTCAAAATCATTTTTCCAAAATTCGGATCTAGGAATAGCCCATATTTAAACACTTGTTTACAAAGTGTAAAATGAGGATTTTTATTGAAAAATGAAGACCTTAAAGAATAGATATAGTAAAGACTTAATTTTAGCAAGAATAAATAAATTTTATTAAGAGAAAATCTCTAAAACAAGTATGATTTGTTAAGAACACAAAACTAGTCTTGCTAAGTTAGGTATTCATAACATCTTATAAAGTAGAAGCTTTCTAAAAATATTTTTCTAATAGAATATCATCAAGAACATATGGGAAGCTCATAACAAACATTCATGATAGTAACTTGTTAATATTGCATGCATATTTAGCATGGATAGTAGAAACATCATAACTCTTCACAAAAACAATTTCGAAAAGGGATGTTTGGCTAACTGATTGGAACTTTTCAAGATGTAAAAGTTTTCAAAACTAAGATATTATATTTGAATTAGATGGATCTTTCGAAGTAGATAGGAATGGTATATAATTTGCAAAATTCTGAGTTATAATGACCAAGTTATGGTCGTTTTAAGTTGGAATTTCCATTAATGATGAGAATTACGAACTTAATAGTTTTTATGAAACAAAATGGATTAGATATGAGTTGAAATACTCATTTGGGTATTTCTTTCATTTAGGTGACTTGGATCCCAAGGATTCGTTACCATCAGACTATTATTACTAAGAGACCAGCGACTTATGGTAGAGCGAGTATTACTTCCTAATTTCATTTCTTGATTGTGTTTGAAGTGATTAGTTGCACTAGATTATGAGGTAAAAGATAAAATTGGATATGCATGATGGAATTAAGGGAGATTATGTATGCTTGTTGATGAGTTGAGAAATTGTATTAAGAATATCAGAACCAGGTGATTAACTTACGTTTGTTTAGAGTATCATAGGATTGATTGTTTGCAAGATTGGTTGATCACCTAAAAATTGGTATTAATAATTATTCAGATTGATAAATTAACATGGACATAATCACTTCACGATGGAGATGGAGCATTAGCATGGCTACAAGTTGGTTGATCGTGATCCATAAATGACGTAAATGAGTTGGTTGATTGTGATCCATAAACGACATAAGTTGGTTACCCGTGATCCGTAAATGCACATTAATTCAACGGTTGTACCGCAGTATTGTTAATCTGCTAACCTCGAATGGAGGAGGGTTACCCATGATCCATAAACAGCTAAAAGTTAGTTGATCATGATCCATAAATGACATAAATGAGTTGGTTGATCATGATCCATAAACGCATAAGTTGGTTACCTGTGATCCGTAAATGACACATTAATTCAATGGTAGTACTGTAGTATTCGTTAATCTACTAACCTCGAATGAATGGCATAAATCCATTCATATATGATTTCCGGCTGATCATATGTCTGTTTGTTCATGTTGTTGATGCATTCCATATGGTTGAATAAATAAATTGATTGAATGATTTGTTATAAATGTCTCTATGAAAGTATTCACTCACTAAGCTAGTGTAGCTTACGCCACCACGGTTTTTTTGTATTGCAGTTTTCATATATATGGCTAAGGCCGAGGCATCCTACCGAGCAAGTACAAGAATTAGGAGTTTCCATTAGAAGTTTGTGTTTGATTTTGTATAGATTTCCATAGGAAACCCTAATATTTACCGAATGACTGTAAAAGATCACTTTTAAACTTAATATTCTTTTGCGAAGGAATGCCCCTAGAATTTTTGTAATTGATTATGTGGACTCATTGTTTATATTTTGATGCTTATAGTATGTCAAATTAAACTATTTATCTCCATTGGTTCATGTATTCTATTATCGTAAAGGTACGTCTTGCATCTGTACAAGACTTTGGAATGATTGTGGTAGTAATTTCTAAGTCTTATATGGCATGCGGCTGACCGTTACATTTAAGGTGCTCTATGGAGCGTGACGGAGCTATTTTATAGAAGTGATGGATGGGAAACATCCAACATTCGTGGTCACTAACGGAGCAAAAGCAATGTATGCTATAATAGCACAAATTTGGTACATGCGGCACATCAATTATGCGCATGGCATCTACTTGACAATGCTAAAACGAATATTAACAACCCCAAATTCATCAAAGAGTTCAAGAAATGTCTATACACATCAATGCCAATTGCGAATTTTAAGGAAATTTAGGAAAATGCGGTTTGAGCATGGGTTACATGGACACTCATGGATACAGGTAATGTATGGAAATAAATATTCTTAGGCTGAATTGTACCTTTGTGGGCTCTTTTGGACAATCATGGGAATGACTCAATAGTGTGAATCCATACATGCACAGGTGAAGTGGATCATGCAAAAGGGGTTTAAGCTATATGAATTTATAGATGGTTTCAACAAGGCAATTGATAGCCTTTGACATCAAGAGACACTTGTAGAGTATAAGACCAAACATACACAGTCTGCAATGAAGTCGTCTTTGCGAGACTTGAGGCTCATGCAGCAAAGCTTTTCACTCATGCCACTCATAACAAATTCCATGACAGTCTTCATGATGAGGCTCTATGGTATGCCATTGATCAAACCGAAGGTGTTAGCTTCTACCAATATTCATTACGATAGTATGGGGATGGTTGAAAGGTGGAGTAGGTGGTTTTTAAAACACAAGACCCCTCAATGAACTGCTTTTGCCTAGAATTTGAGACAAATGGTTTGCCATGCTATCATGTGATTCATGTTTTGAAGCTTAAGAAGTTAGTGGAAATTCCTTTCAAACACATAATGACGAAATGGATGAAGAGAGCAAGGGAGCTACATCGACAGCAGGGCCCTTCGAATGATACACATGCTTACATGCTCGATTGGAAAGCATGGTATGGATCCTCGACAAATGCTTGCAATAGGATGTGCTATTGGACAAGTCAGACATTGGAAGGATACAACGAGGTATCATATGAGATGGCACGTCTGATAGTGAAATTTAGTGCGATGAATGTGGAGGACGATGGATCAATTACATATAGCATTGAACTCCCATAGTCAATTAAGGACCCACTTCGACCACATAGATAAGAGACCACACCGAAGCACCACAAAACCACTAATTCTCCACGGAAGTGCAACAACTGCCATTGTACTAGCCATACCTGTAGGACCTACCCCAACATATGCAGAGACCATGCATTCACAACTTCAACAATGGACTTCTTATTCGCAGTGGAAGGGAGCATGTCAATGGTCAACCAATGCCATGGTAGGGGTCTTCCAGCACACCATCCACATGTTTATGGTGTGCATCTGGGTGATGCCTTCAGTTACAACTGGTAAACACCACATCTCATGGTGTAGAATATATATCATCAAAGTGGAACCTATGCTCTATGAACATATCTTGGGTATATGGCTAGCTTATAAGAGCATGTGTGATTGATCAACTTCTCTATTAATAGGAGCTAAGCTTCATATGGAAATCATTGAGTCTTTTCTAGTTAACTACGTCAATATGTCAAACTCCGTCCTTTTGTTGGATGTCTTCTTATAAAAATGTGGTACAATTTCATCAAAGTCATGTAATTTGATATTGTAAACAAATAGAATAGGCATATTATGTTATAAAAATTTCTGTTTTTTTCGTGACTCCATTGAGCGTTCTTCTTACTAATCCCTAGAAGGCTGCTATCCAACTTTAACATACCAGTAGGCCAATATTCAAAGTCATTTTATACGATATCCTCGTAGGTTGTCAAATTGTTGCATTGTGGTAGAAATAATCGTATTTTGGTAGGTTAATTTTATACGACATATTCTATGTGTAATTATTCTATTATGGTAGAATCATCCTATTTTGGTAGATTCTATGTGGTAACTTTATCATATTCTTGTAGTTTAGTCATGATTTGGTATGTCGTAATATTGCTGTATAATAGTCGTATTCTAGTATATTACTTTTTTTACATGAAATTTTTTATCTTGTAATTTCGTTGGATTCTTATAGTTTGGTCATAATCTAGTATGTTGTAATATTCTTCTATTGTGGTAGTATGGTCGTATTCTGGTAGGTTATTATTTACATGGAATTTTCTATCTTGCAATTTTCTCAGATTCTGGTAGTTCGGTCCTATTTTGGTATGTCATAATATTGTTGTATTGTGGTAGAATCATTCTATTCTAGTAAGTTAGTTTTTACACAATATCTTCTATGTGGTAATTTTATCGGATTTTGGTAGTTCGGTTGTATTCTAGTATGTCGAAACATTGTTTTATTGTAGTAGTATGGTCGTATTCCGGTAGGTTACTTTTTACACGAAATTTTTCTATCTTGTAATTTTGTCAGATTCTGGTAGTTTGGTCCTATGGTGATATGTCGTAATATTATTCTATTGTGGTAGTATGGTAGTAGTCCGGTAAGTTGCTTTTTACACGAAATTTTCTATCTTGTAATTTTGTTAGATTCTAGTAGTTCAATCCTATTTTGGTATGTCATAATATTGTTCTTTTGTGGTAGTATGGTTGTATTCTGGTTGGTTACTTTTTACACAAATTTTTCTATCGTGTAATTTTGTCATATTCTGGTAGTTTGGTCCTATTTTGGTATGTTGTAATATTGTTGTATTGTGATAGAATCGTCCTATATTGGTAGGTTAGTTTTGCACAATATCTTCTATGTGGTAATTTTATCGTATTCTGGTAGTTCGATCCTATTCTGGTATATCACAACATTGTTCTATTGTGATAGATAGTCGTATTCTGGTAACTAAATTTTACATGATATTTTTTATCTCATAATTTTGTTGTATTCTAGTAGTTATGCCATATTAGTATACCATAATATTGTTATATAGTGGTAGAATAATCCTATATTGGTACGTTAATTTTGCACGATATCTTCTACATGGTATTTTCGTTGGATTTTGATAGTTGGATCGTATTCTGGTATGTTATAATATTGTTGTATTGTGGTAAAATGATCTTATTCTGGTTACACGATCAAAATGTCTTATAATTTAGTCTGATTCTAGTAGAATCGTTGTATACTCATGTGTTAATTTTTCAAATAAATATCATAATATTGTTCTATTATGATAATGCGTTCTGTTGTCTTAATATTAACTCTATCGTATGGTGCTTATTGTGAGAACTTTATGTTATACTTGTATGTGTCGGATTTGTCCTTTTTGGTAGTTTTTTTATGTCATTGAGGTAACAGCATAAATATGATAGGCTTATTAATTCGTCCTAATTTTAGATTGCAAGTGCATGACTTAACCCAAGTTTTTGCCATATAGCATTTCATAATGATATTAATGTGCACATATATTGAATTAATAAATTGCGATACACATACATTAGATTTGCACAACACAACATTGACATCCCGATTTCGAAACGTAATATTAATACCATATTTTGGTAATTTCTTTTAATTCAACATCATCTAAGCCTTAGCCATTATTTTCAATAAGTACCACAACCAAGAAATAATTTAATATTTCTTAATCAGACAACCGTTTAGACAGTTGAAATTATAGTTTAATGATTAGACCAAATTTGACAAACTTCAACGTCAGTTTCATCAACAATGCGTTTGTTAACAACACATCTGATTTAATACCGTTCATTTCGATCCAGAAAATTCGAACTGTAGGAAATATCAGGAATATCAAAGACCAAGTTTTTCTTCTATAAAGATATGCTGCCTTATAAAGCCAGATGAATTAATTATGAAATAAGTAGGTCCGTCTGACAATAGTCTCACATGTAATAACAGCACAGGCAATGAAGCCTATGCACTAAAGTAGTCCTCTATTGATTTATATTTAATTAAAACAAAAATTCAACTTTTGGCACCATGCTCAAGATGTAAAATGAGATCTCAGACTTATTCCATGGATCCTCAGTCAATAGCAGAAACATCGGATGACGGGATACCTCTATCATCATCTTCCATGATATGATGCTGGGAATCGTCTTCATTCAGATTTTGATTCAATCACCTTCTTAGCAAAAGAAGGTAAACAGAAAGCTGCTGTATGTATCTGTTAATCAAGGACAGACAAATATATCCAAAGTTATAGGAGGTGAATAAAAACATGCAATGTCAAAAGCTATGCAGAAGATAAAAAGGCTCACCTCAGAGTTGTAAAATTTAAGGGGACGTTTTGAATTGCTCGCAGAATCATCTGCGTCTATTGGGTTCACTGGATGCTTGAAATCTACAGGGGGTCCTTCCGTAGAACAAAGCATGAAACCAATCACTCCACTGCAATGCAAACAAATCGGTTACACAAGCATTAGCAATACAGATAAGCTACCTACGAAATCATATGAGCGCCAACCACTAGAAAACAATGTAATAAGTAATGATCCAACAGCAGTTTCACTTGCCAAAGACACCCATAACAACCCCAAGAAAGAATGAGGAAAAAGTGTGAAGCAGTCTTCTCAATTCAGTGCAACGAAGAGAATGTTCTAAGCACTCATGGATGTAGGAACACATGTAAAGAGAGAAATGGACCACAAACAATAAGACGTTCGTGCCTGGGATATGTAGGTACAGTAGTCCATGCATAGTTCACAGAGCCTTTGAAAATCTGACGGCAGTTAGAGACAATATCCTCAATGATGTGCATGTGGAGCCATATACTTTCTGCTTGAGTGCACACAACTCCTCCAGGTCGAAGAGCATTTGCTACAGACTGAAAAAAGGGCTTCTCAAAAAGCTCCTGAGCAGGACCTAGAGATAAACAGACAAATGTTACATGTATTAGAAAACCAGAATGCTGATTAAAAAAGGGAAAAAAAAAAGCCCATTCCTCTTTAGATTTTCCCTTACCAATTGGATCAGAGGAATCCACTATGATTGCATCATAAGTTGCTTCAGGAACGGCCTTCAGAAATGCAACTCCTAAAGAAGCAGGATAGAGCAAAATGAGAAGAAGTTACAAACGATTTAAGGAAAAACTCCTGAGTATCAAGGATGAGAGAAAATGATTACCATCACCAACATGAAGGGTCACACGTGGGTCCTCATATCCAACTGCAACATCAGGGAAAAATTCTTTTGATACCTGAAAGAGGAAAAAAATATGGATTAAGAGTCAAGAGTTTTAACTAGATTGGGCAACTAAATGAATTCATTGCAACCCCTTAGTGGAGCAACTTTTTACTTTGGGCTGAAGGAATACGTGAAAAAGAAAGAATGCTTAGATGGCCTATTCTTTATTATATCCCTTGAACACAATCATGTGGAAGCAAGTAGATAGAGACATGCAATCACATTTTGTCTAATTTTCATTCATATTCATCTTTTGTATCTGATCTGTATATGGTATGTTTAATCCGTTTATAAGTATAAATGTCTATTTATCATCTATATCTATTTTTTGAGATATAATCTCTTTCAAACCAATAAAAATAAAATGCTAAAATCTGAATTAGATGAACTAAAGAGAAACAAATGCATAACCCACACCAACAACTATCAGAACAAGCATGATATAGTATATCATTTTTTTCTTTTTTTTTTTTTGGGTTGTGGGGCTGGGAGCTAAAAGCATGTGAATGGAATACTAGAAAAAGACCAAAACAGGCAATAAAAGAATATAGAACATTTCACTTACATCAACAACCATCTTGTCAATTTCACAGATATCAATTTTCTCCACAGAAGAATGGCGAGCAACTTCACGAAGAACTCCACCATCGCCTCCGCCAATAACCAAGACCTACAGCAATACAGTTATTGTCAATCAAGGAAGAGTTGATTTTACAAGAAAACTTATAAATTTGTCATGTTAAAAAGGTCTTGGAACAAGAAGAATAAAAAACCTTTTTTGGGTTTGGAATTGAGCAGAGAGGAAGATGAGTGATCATTTCTTGATATGCACATTCATCCTCTCAGTGAGCTGAATCACTCCATCCAAAACAAGGACCTTTCCATATGTTGCTGACTGCAGAGAATAACACACACATGCTTAAGGAAAACGATCATGGAATTATACAAAGGTATGACTTAAGAGGGGGGGGGGGGGGGGAAGAAGGGAGAGAAAAAGAAACGTAATTGTTATAGCCTGCATACCTGAAAAACCATAACATTCTGGTAGTCGGATTTTCCTTGAAATAAAATCTTTTCCACCTTCAGTGAATGCGCTTCTCCTGCCCAACCCAAAAAAAATAAATCAGCTAAACTCATGCAACAATTGAAATGATCAACAGAAGGTTCCCAGTTCTTTCTATTCCTTTTTAATTGGACAGGAACAGATGCAGAAGTAGACGGATAGTCTAGAATACAGCAAAGGGCAAGATGTTTGGTGACATATACGAGCGATAACACTTTCTTGAGGACACAGATGGAAGCAAAAAATGCAGATGGCAAACACACATAATATATAGCTTATTTAAGGTTAGCAAAGGTCCTCATCAAATGCAAGGCTGATTCATCCTCCTAAGTCCTAACCAGATACATGCAAAATATGCAAATAAAATCTCAGTACGAACATTTCAGACAAATTCTAACATGCCTAGTTGTGAGCAACCATGAATTTGGCAAGGCATATCTAAGAGAGTCAAAATTAAATAAAATGATACAAAGATGACAGAGACATCATGTACAACAAACAAACAAAAGACCACAGGTTTAAAATTAGCCTTTTAAACATCAGATGTAATGTTTATAACAGGTAGGTGCCCCATGAATATGCCACCTAGATAACTATAGGAAGCATATTCCAGAACAATTTAAAATTAAAAAATAAAAATGATCAAGTCCATCCATATTCAGCATCCTAATCAAAATGCAATTGCATGAGATTACTCTAGTTTCTTCATGATTATTTCAAATCTCATGAATCATCCATAACAGTTCCTCCAAAAAGACAATCCCTCAAGACAGAAATTTACAACCAGTTAAAACTTTTTTTGTTCCTAATGCCACATATCGATAACAACAAGAGCATAGCTGAAAACAAAAAATGAACAGACATCTTTCAAAATGAAAGATAAAGACTGTTACCGAAGGGTATTCATACCCACACAGTCCATCAATCAAAATAAAAAATAAAAAAAAGCCCAAATTTTATCATCAAAACAATATGAAAACAACAAAAACACAGAACCACCACTAATATATTCATAAATAATTAAAAAAGAAAAAAACCAAAAATTTACCAGGCCACATTGGACTAATCTCGGAAAACCACCCAGGAATAACGGAAGATATGGACTGAGACTGAAGCTCTTTGTTACTGTTATCCATATCCATATTCGCACTTGATTCTACCAAAACCCCGTTTTGTTCTTCTCCTTCTTCTCTGGGTCTCTTCACAGGTAAATCAACCACAACACTTTCCTTTGCAGCCATAGAAACCTCTCTCTCTATCTCTCTCTCTCTTTCACACACACACACACACACAAAATTTACACAAACTCTTCTTCAGGAAATCCTAAAGAGACCTAACTAGGTAGCCGAGAGGGGCAGGTAAACAGAGAAAGGAAGAGGACGGCGGGGGCACAGAAAGACACAATCTTGGTTATGGAGGAGGTTGGGGTTGCGGCTGTGACGGATGGTGGTGTTGTGTGTGCTATTTTATAAAGACACAGCAAGTGGGTGCTCGGGTAAGAGGAATATAAATTTTGCACTTCTTTTATAGGGCACGAAGAATCTGCTTAAGGAGGACGCGTCTGGTGGCTGTGTGCGTGTATAGAGAGTGAATGGGGAACTGAGATGGGAACGAATGTTGGAGGCGTTGATGTATAAAAATTGGAAAAGTGCGAGTGTGTGTGTGTGTGTGTGTGTGTGTGTCAGCGAGACTCGGTACAATTTGATAATGATAGGGTTCTCGATTAGGGTTTGAAATAAATAGATAAATAAAAAAATAATAAGAAAGAAAATCTATGATTTGATAATTTGGTTGTTGGGTTTCCGGTTGGGCCGTTAGGGTTTGTACGGGCTACCGTATTTTACTTTTTTTTTTTTTTTTTTAAAATAATAATTCACAAAATGTTTTTATGCACCAAAAACAACAACAACCACAACACAATAATAATTCATAAATTTTGTGTAACGTTCTAAATTTAGGAATGTTTATAACCAATCATATATTTATATTAGATATGGACATGTAAAGTCTCAAAACTTGCTATTATTCACAATTAAATCTAGTATTTACACCATGCTCTTGTAATTAGCAAACTCCACAAATTATAATGTCTTATTTAAATATCATAAATCCAACAGAAATACTCTATAAAACTAGTTGACTTAAAATCATAAGCCAATTTATTTCTAACCTAATAAAACGAATGAAATCATTTTACAAAATAATATAAACCATAGCAATCAATTTGAGTTTTTTAATTTCAACAAATTTTAATATGATCCTAACCATTTAGAAGTATGTTGGATAATCATCACCACTAATATGCCAAAACCACAAGCACACACTCATAAACAATCATCACACACATTCACATGTAACATGACATTTAATGCAACAATCACATTTTCATAATATGTAACTTTTTAACCAACAACCAACATCACCTAGTGTTACCCGTATCTAACCCTAAACTCAAAGTAATTCATGACTCCATAACAAGCATATATAGATACTTTTATATATATCGAGAACATGTATACACATTGGTGTTGGGTACTCTCCAACACCCCGGTACTGTAGTCCTATCACTCATAAACTATCGGAATCATCTTTATGTGCAACTCCATTAAAGACAATGCCACACACAGATCATCAGGGTGTCATCCTAGTAACACCAATACTCCTAGTCCACTAGACGCAGCCAAGCACAAATAGGAAATAATTATAACCAAATATCAATTGGTCCAATTATATATTCTACCTAACAAGTACAATCATCAAACAAGGTAATGACGTATTTGGTACGGTGTCTGGAATAAATGAATCAATAAAATCGAAATCACCTGATCATATATAACAAAAACTAACTCATTACTTGAATTAGTAAAGTAACTATACCCCTCGGATTATTTAGCTTCCTAAGTTATCAAGAATTACTACTATTCTAGGTCTAAATATACTTTCCTATTTAGGTTTACGTGTACCACATGTTTTATCTAAGGGTTTAGGTGTTCAGGAAGATCATTAAAAGGTGAAAACAAAGTTATATCATTACTCTATTGATTACGCCCGTGATGGAGGGTGTGATAAGCTCATGAGAAAAAGAAAACATCATCACACTCTATGTCACACCCATGATATATGGGGCATGACAACTGTCACAGTCTTTGTCACGGCCATGATAGGGGTGGTGACAGGCCTCACGGCCTTCATCACGACTGCGATCAGCTAAAACTCGCCACTTCCGAGGAGATCACAGCCCATGTCATGGCCATGACCCCTGTTTGACCCTTCTTCGTTCTAAAACACGAAAAAGGCTCCAAAACATTCCTTCTTTGTTCTCCAAACAGATAAAAGCTCCAATTAAAATCCTATCAACATATAAATACTTTTATAAACATAATACCTTATTTCAAAATAATTCTTCCTCTCTTCTTTCACAATCAATAATTAACATCAGTAGGATTAGGTTTTCGGTTTCTTCCCTAAACACAAACACCCTGCAAACAAATGATGTTCTCCTCTTCTTTCGCAAACAAAAACCACCAACAACAACAATATTGGGGTTTTCTCTGATATTTTTCCTAAACACGAACACCTTGATTTCAAAAGTGCTGGTTAGGAAAGAAACTCTCAAAACTACTAAAGGATATGAAAAGAGAGTACTTTACCTTGATCTCTAATCTCTTAGTGGTCCTTCAATAGAGGTTCTTTCAAAGTAATGCTTTAGGGTTTTAAAATTGTAGATGTGACTTCTAAGAATAAAAAGCGTATAAATAAGGTATGGCCAAGTATTAATATATTTTATTATGAAAAACTATTTTGCCCTCTCATAAAATAACATATGACAAATCCTTACCCTTCTTTATACATTATTTTATTTTGTATTATATTTTAATGTGGTATTATATATATTGAAACTTTCATTTTCCCTTTATTTCTTTTTCATATCATCATCACAACAGTGTTTACAATTTACCAATAACAATAATGGATTAATAGATTACAAATAATCTAAAAATACTAATCTAGTGTGTGTATGTGTGTGTGTGTGTGTGTATTGAAATTTCAAATGTTATGAATAATTGATTAAGTTTTAATAAATTAATATTTTTTTATTAAAAGAACATGCCTAGATAAAAAATTTAAGGGCATTAAGGTATCATTTGATGAATTTGAGCAAATGTTATCCCACAAAAGTTTAATGTTTAAGGGATTAGTTGTAACTTTTGGAGGGTTATTTGCTAATTTATTGAAATTTTAGAAAGTTTTTGAAATAATTAAAAGTTTAATAGTATATGCATAATTCCCATTTAAATCAAAAAAATTTAGGCATTGCTTGTATTTTTTTTTTTTCAGAATTATAAAGTTATAAAATTTTCTTTTTGGCCAGTATAAGGTTATAGAAGTACTCATTCAAACTTGGCCACTAGTCTTTTTTAATCATTTATCTTTTTGAAACATCTATCATTTCCATTAATAGGAAAATAATTATACATCATATTCATTAAAGAGTTTGTTAACTTTCTTTTTGTTAGTGTAATATTTTTATTGATGGATCCTTGTCCTTAACCTAATGGGTCATCTAATATTATAAATGGAGTTTAGCTTGCACAAATAGAAAATATAAGTTAAGAGGCACTGGACATGGTCTTGGTGTAGACTCTTTGATACTTAAGTCAATAGAGGACTTTAGATAGTAGAGAATACAACATAAACTAAAGGAGAGAGGGATAAGAGAGAGTGCAATTATCTCAATTAACTGAAGTAAAGAAGAGGGCGTAGTGATATGTTTAAGAAGATGTTAAGTTAATCTCATCAGAGGAGGAGGGGTTAGGCCTTGCATGTAGATGGATGTAATATGTCAAATGCAGTGGACCATTCCTAAGAGGGTACATCTTCTTGATCTCCTAGCCTTTGTAAGATAGTTGTAGAGAAGTGTTGTAAGAGGAAATGTAATGGGGGACTACAGGGGTGGGTAAAATAAATAAATAAATAAACTGAACCATACTGAACTAAACCAAGCAAAAAATATTGTTTTTTTTTTCAATCAATTTGGCTTGGAAAATTCCCAATTCGAATCAATTTATAAATTTATGGTTGATTTGAAGGGGTAAAACCAAACCAATTCATAAAACCAAACCAAATTCTTTTAGAAAAATATAATAATATTACTTGTAACTATAAATTTTTGTATGAATAATTGATTAGAGGTCATATATTTCTTATGATTTTCATTATAATATTTATTAGTTGATGAATATTGATGAACATTAACTTATTCTTTTTCATGTTTTAGACATATTTTTTTATTGGTGAATTAATGTTATTTTTTTTAATCTTTTAACTCTACAAAGTATGGACTTTATTTATGTAGTTATGACTCTTATTATCTATTAAATGTTCAATGCAATTTTTTGGTGAATTAAATTTATTGGTAGATGATTAACTAAATAGTATTGTAGGATTATGGATTATGGCTCGTTATATAATATTTAGTGAATATGCCTTGTTGGTTGATAACTAAAAGGTAATTGGATGATTTTATGAAAGACTATGGTTTGTGAATATGATGTTTTTATGAAATACTTTGTTCTAACATGCAATTTGAACTTTGTGAAGAAATCTTTGTTCTTACTCTTTTTTTTTCCTAGATTAGTAATTTTTCTCCTAAAAAAGTTACGACAATTGACTTATGTATATATTTATACTTATATACTTTCATGTTCATTTTGCAATAGTGATGTCAATTGTCTACATATCACTCTTTACCTATAAATCTTCCTTCCTTTTTTTTTTTCTATTAAATTTTAAACATTTCAATCTTTGCACAATCTAAAAAGATTAGAACAAAACCTTCTTTCGAATTAGAAATTTGATTTAATCTATAATCCATCAAATGAAATCGTTATTCAATGGGCTCAAAATTTTGTAATCCAAATCAAATCATCTATTAATGGTTTGGTTTAGAATAAGAAAAAATTGAACCGTAAATTATGGTTTGCTTTGTTTTTTTTTTTTTTTTTGTTGTAAAAATCTAACTAAACCAATCCATGCCTACACTTAATGGGGAGTGGTCTCTAGTGTAATGTCACTTATAATAATAATCTATCTTCTAAAAATATGGCTTCACAAGCTGATATTGGGTATTAAGCTTAGTCTTAAAAACACCATCACATTTTCCTCTCACTTTAGTTGGCAGCTAAATGACAAAGAGAGGTTGTTTTGCTTGAGCCTTTTAGATACGAGGCCATATTGATTTTTAGTTGTGGCTTGGACAATCGACCCTTGTTGAGGAAGTTTGACTCAAATGTGGCCAAATTGTTATGGGCCCTCCAAGTTATTTGCCTAATAACCTCAAGACTCAGAGAAAGTAACTTGATCCTATTGAATAGGTATTATCTTTCCCATTATGTTCGATCAAACAACCAAAGATGACCCAACAAGACATAGGATGCTTTCATCAGCACCAAATCACACATTACTTCACCAAAATACCAAGTACGAAGAGATGTAGAAATAGATACTTGCTTAGTTACAAGGACAAACCCCTTTTCATTAAGCCAGTGCAAACAATATGGGTATGGATGCGTTATAGTTGGAAGCTATAGTTTATTTACTAGTGTTATTGCTACTACATTAGTGAAACTACTCGAATCTATAATAGCCACACATATTGCACCATAACCATAAATTAATATGGAAAATATTCTCCTATTGCTTCTGTAATATATAAGTAAATATTACATAAAGAAGGATAAAAGTGTCCATTGATATAAATTATAAGGTTAAATTTGTCAACAAAGTCTAATTTTAATGCAATTTTGATCACATGACAGAAACAAGACGAAAGATGAAAAGTCACAAATCTCTATATATTCTTTCTTTGTTCTTTTCTCCAATAAAACCCTAAACCTAGATTCTTATCCTCTGAAAGTTTATAGTCGCAAAAGGATTCAGAAGTCCAGATCAGGTAACTGAATCACTATTTTTGTTTTAAGATCTTATGGATTATTATATTTCTTAGGGTTTGTTTGTTGAATTTACGATAGAATTGGAAAACATACATATCGGGTTTAGAGATTTGGTTCTGTTGGTCAAAGGAGATCTTGGAAGATCGGATTTAAGTAATCAAAATCATATATTTCCTTTAGAGTCTTTCAATCTATGAATTATCTTAGGATTTTCTTTTGTCTTGAAGAAGAATTGGAGAAACGGTTCTAATTTTCTTGGAGATCTGAAGAGTGGGTGTTTAAGGAAGATTGAGGATCAGATCGGGTAATTGAATAACCATTTTTCCTTTAAGATGTACAATTTTATAGTTCCTTAGAATTTTCTATTATTTGAAGGGAGATTGGAGAAAAATTTGATTATCTGTAGATCTGGTTTCAGTGAGGATTTAGAATTGAATTTAGGTAATTATTTTAAAGTTTTAATCTTTATGATTTTATAAAAGTGGTAGTTGTTGATTTTTGGTATATATGGTGTTGAATGAAATTTTAGGGTTTGGAGAAGTGGTTGAAGAGATTTGTTAAATTGAAGGATTTTGGTGTTAAGATTAAGGAAAAAGGCATAGATTTGATATTATGTTGAAATTTGGGTTTTAGATATAAACGGTTTTAGGTTTATCTGATGAGATGTATTTTGAATTTTATCTATTCATGTTATCAGGTTCTATTGAATTAGGAGTTGTGTTATAAAAACAAATTTAGCTGATTTTAGAGTACTATTCCTGGAATTTGATACAGGTACAACCTCATCTTGTTTATTGTGTGTACTTGTAGGTTTCGATTAGTTTGTTGTGGTGTAGGATTAGAATATCAAATTAATCTAATTCTATATAACATATAAAATTATTTTGTTGCTTGTGTTTGGCTTTGGTTAGTAAAGACCACGCAGAGTGTGATACTAACGAGGCACCCTGATGATTTATGTGTGGTTGTCCCAAGTGGACTCGTGCATAGAAATGATTCCGGTAGATTAAGTTTTGGCAAAGACCGTGGTGTGTGGATGATTATCCAACACCAATATATTTATAATTACCTATTTTTTATATTGTTCGCTTTTCGAGGGTCATGAGAAACTCCAGGTTTTGGAACTAGAGTACTATAGTTCTAAACTCTGTTGTTTGCTGATTAATTAAAGATAATAAATTGTGTTCGTTGCATTATGATTAGATGCATGAAAATATATATATGTATGTTGTGCGGCATTTGCATTTTGTTTGTAGTTTGGCATACTGGGCATTTTCGCTAATTCATTTATCATTTTTAGGACCAGGTAAGGATCCAGTTATGTATGACATATCAGGATATGATATTTATGTGGATGAGGGAGATGACGCTAGTAGAGTAGACTATCCAGCTAACATTTAAGATGTTATAGATCTTAAAGTTAAACTTGGAAGATGATGTGAAGTTTTGAAATTTTACTTTTTATAAACTTTGATATTGTTATAAGTTGTATTTAAGTTTTTAGATTATTAGTTATGTTGGCTTTGGTTTACGCCAGCAAGGTGTTTTCTTCAAAGGATTTATTTTATGAGATAACTTAAATAGGTATCCTTTATAAGAGTTTATGAAGTTTTATATTGTGTATACTTGTGGTTTATATTTTTAGCCTTGGTATGTTCTTAAATGAGAAGGACACATGGCGGGTTGTAATGTCCTTATTTTAGGGCGTTACAGCTTCTGATCAACCATCGGCATCATGCTGAAACTCCTCCTAACAACTCCATTAATCAATATAGCTACACTAACAACCTCTCGAGTGGCTCTCTACCATCCTCATTCTCTTCATGATCTTTTGGGTCACTCCGTTTGCCCTTATCTTCACTCTCTACACAATCATTCTCTTCATGATCTTTCGGGTCATTCTGTTCGCCCTTATCTTAACTCTCCAGACAATCTCCATGCATCAAAACTACATGCCTATTCAGATACTGTGTCACCACATGGCTATATCCCAAACATTTAAAGCACTTTATACCTCTAGTCTTCTCCTCTAAGCTTCCATTATCAAAGGATTTCATCATAGCCTTTCTCTTATCATCACTTAGCTTATCATAGACTTTATGATTATCCTTGTCTTCTCCCTTAGAGCCACTAATACTCTTATGAGCCTTCTTATCTTTAGACCAATAGGATCGTTTTCCACAATTAGATTAGAAAAATTACCATAATACCTATGAGGCTCTCGTTATTGTTGTCTCTCTACCTTATCGACTATTAGAATATCGTTCTCCAAAGCATATATCCTTTAAATCTCCACTACATTAGCAATTTCATATCACAAACCCATAATGAACCTAGTAATGGATTGCTCTGGAGTTTCTATACCCTGACTCCTCGATGTGAGAATCTCAAATTCTTGAACATGATTCGCTACACTCTTATTACCTTGATGTAAGGTGTATAGTTGCATCAACAACTCCTTAATATGGTATTTAGGTATAAATCTCCACTGCAATAATTCTCTCATCTCTCCCCATGTAGTCACATAGCACTCTTCGTTCCTTCGTCTGCTTGTGAACACATTATTATACTAATGGGTTGCATATCCCTTAAATTTAATGGTTGCAAGTTTAACCCATTGATCGTTTTCCACTATCAAATTAGAAGAATTACCATAATACTTATGAGGCTTTTGTTATCGTTGTCTCTTTACTTTATTAGTTATTAACATATCGTTCTCCAAAGCATTTATCCTTTAAATCTCTACTGCATTGGCGATGTCATATCACAAACCATAATGAGCCTAGTAATAGATTGCTCTGGAGTTTTTATACTTTGACTCCTCAATGTGAGAATCTAAAATTCTTGAACATGATTCACTACACTCTTATTACCTTGGCATAAGGTGTGTAGTCATGTCAACAACTCCTTAATATAGTATTTAGGTACAAATCTTCACTGCAATAACTCTCTCATCTCTCCTCATGTAGTCACATTGCACTTTCCGTTCCTTTGCTTGCCTGCCAACACATTATCATACTAATGGATTGTATATCCCTTAAATTTAATGGCCGTGAGTTTAACCCATTGGGCATCTTCACAATAAAGACAATGAGAAAGCCTCTCAATTTGATCCTTCCTGGTCAAAATATTCATCAGCACCCCCAGAACCATTAAAAGAAGGCACCTTTAGTTATATAGTCTCAATACCCTTTAACGATCAATTTTGTTACTCTTCATGATTATTATCATCTCTTTCCTCATACTCACTATATGCCTACCTCGCATAATAGGATGCATTAATCCATGCCTTCTACCACCATTCCTACCACAACCGGGTAGCCGGCTATAGACACTACATCCACTTTATGGTATTTACATGCCTAAATCGGCCCCTAATTCCTCTTCTACCACATATCTATCGTTTGCTTGTGCATGGGGGTTTCTCTTAAAAGCCACTTCAAAATCCTTAAGAGTTTCTTGTTGTTGTTGCATCATAGTCTTCATACCTTGCATCATCCCCGCTTTGATGCCATGAATTCTCCATACTAGGATCTGCTCTACCTTAGGGTTTCTAGAGGATCTTGTCCTTCCACTATCGAAATTCAATTCTTCCGACATATTTAACATAGATAAGAGCTTATCTCTCAAGAAATAAACTCAAACCTTCAACCTCACTGCACAAATCTTAGGTTTTAATCATGCCCAAACCCTAGGTTTCAATTACATGTGACCCTAGGCTTCATGTATAAGTAAACCTTAATCACTCGAAAACACGTAACAGAGATAGGAGCCCTAACTTACCTCCTTCCCCAAGCAATCGATATGGTGCATGATTGATCAAACAATGCAAGAAGTCTCACTCAATCATAAGATTGAAATAAAGAGCAAAAAATAGAGAAGAACTCTCAATTTGTATTCAAGGATTCAAAGTCAATATTAAAGTCTAAAGCTCCTATCAAAACTAAGATTATTTATGATACTCCAAAATACAAACAAATGACTAAAATACGCCTAATAAAGAAACCTACTAAAAATAACTTAACAAGATTAATTATGTTAGCAAAACTCATCAATTTTGATCCCCACACGAATACCAACATGAGTCTTGTACTCATGTTCATGTACATAGAAATGTCACACAACTTGACAAGTACATGAGTCACTACATAGGCTATGTAGCGTTTTCAGCTTTATTTTCAACATGACTTTAAACACAACTTGTGTTGTCACTTGTGTGCTCTAGACAAGGCTTCAAATCCTTCTTTTCTTCCACTCAAACTCACAACGAAGCATAATCACTCGCACAATGGATCATATATCCATAAAAATACTTATCTATCCTCAAGTGGATCTTTAGTCAATATTCACATATCTAAATTTTGCAAACCCTTAGTTCTAGCTTGTGTATTAGGACCATTTGGCCCATGATTCCCATCACCTGTCTTTAGTGAACACCTTCTCTTGAAATCTATTTTCATGTGTTTGAGGTGTGCCTCATTGTTGGTTGGTAAGGGTATTGCCCTCTTTAGTAATGCATTTGACCACTGGAGTGTGTAAGTTGGTAGGATTTTGTGCTCGTTATTGCACCATAAAATAGAAAGGAGAGTGTTATTTTTCTAGCTCTTGAATGGTAGTATTGAGAGCCATGTTGTTGCCGAGGTGAATGATCTCTATTAAAACATTGTTTAAGTAAGCAATGTAGTAGTTTAAGGTTTCCTCATACCTTTGCTATATACGTTGAGGATGGATAAGTCTTCTTTTGATTACTTACATGTAATAATATGTTGGTAGAAGACCTTCTTGACACAAGAGATGTTAGAGGCAAAACCCTTAGAGTATGAGCGTGTTGCTTTATTGAAGCTTTACAGAAAAGAATTGCAAATGGTTGTAATGGGTCTCCCAGGTGTCCCCATTATAATGGAGCCATCATAGAACTCTAGATAAGGAGTTTTATTGTCTAGAGATGGAAATTTCACTGTGGTAGCTTTGATGGAGGAGAGTAATAATTGCCATAGGTATCAAGTGAGTGGTACTATTGTCCTTGAGGTTGATTAACCACTTGATGGTGTTGTTTATGTTATCGTTGGGCATGTTATGAAGCATACGTGTTGACTGAACTTTTGGAGACTCAAGTCTATCAGCAATATGCTAGTTTGTTGAAAAAGCGAGGTCAATCTTCTTCTAAGAACATGTATAGAGGAACGACCGGACATTATCATGTTGGTTCTATGAATGTAATGGTGTATTGCCATACTTCTGGTGGTTACAAAGGTACTGTAACTCTGTGTGAAGGTGGTTGTTATTTTGCTTATTTTTGTTGTTGGGTTGTTGCATGGTTTCAATGAGAACTGTGTGTATTTCCCGTTATAGGTTTATTTTTGTTGGTTTGATCAGTATTGTGTGGTTGCTAGAGACTTTTGGTTGCATGTTATGTTTTTGCCATAGTGGAGATGGCATTTGGAAGTGGTTTGGAAGCAAAAATTTAAAGGGGAGTTTGATTCCTTCTTTGAGGGGGTGGATCTTAGTTCTATTTCACCCCCATCAACAAATATTCACTTAAATAACTTTTTTAATCCATTACTTATACTAAACAAGTTAGAGGTTTCTTTGTGAAATACTACTATATGTATGTTCCATTCAATTTTGAATATGATATAAGTATACATAACATAGGAATGGAATCAATGATTTCCTAGATGATTGCAAATGCTATAATGGATTTGTCATTTCATTCTTGATTCTATTTTATCCTATTTTATTCCATTTCTCTCTATTCTATCCCATTTTTACAGATGATATTTGTATAAGAGTATTAGTTTTTGGATGATGGAGGACTTAATTATTATTTGTCATTACAAGAGAGAAGGAGAATTAGAACACAAAATATTTTACTTGGAAGACTGGTGGTTATACTATTAAGCTAAATGCTATTAACGAATCAGTTGATGAGGCAAAGTTTATAATTTTAAGGATTCAAAATGGAATAAATAAATAAATAAAAGGTCAAGGTCCTCTACAGACTACAGTGAAAGGTGGAGGATCGTTCTTGTAATTTTGCCAAACAAAATTACACTTATCGAGGCTCAAGTTGTAGCATTTGAAATTCTATGGAATGGTATAGGCTTGATTCTATTAAAGTCCTCACGCCGGTAAAAACGACAGTTGGAAATGGAAAAAAAAGAAAAACAAATCTATTAACCTTTAAAATATATTCTTATATTTTTAATGTAGACCTAGATACCCATTAATCACATACAAAGCTTCTGAAACGACAAATACTTTTTCTATTATTTTGATGGAACACAGTTGTGTATCATTCAGCAATCAGGTTAAGCAAAGGAACTTTTCATATGAAAAAAAGAAGGAAAAAGAAAAAGGGCATGTGAACAATTGGAAAAGTCCACCACTCATAAGAAAAAAATTATTTATAAGGTTTCCATAGGCTAAATATATACCCTCTTCATGAACATGTTATTTTTATCTCTTATACTTTATAATCTGATTTTTCTCAATAATGTGTTACTCACATTGCATGAGGTAGATTTTATAATGTCAAGCTTTATAAACTTTCAGGGGCCTGCTTAAACGGGAAAAATCTTATAAAAAAGTGATAAATTTGGGTTGTCGAAAATTTATCATAGAATTTTAATCTTATAAAAGTATAATAAAAAAATATACATGCTGCACTAAATACCCCATAAAAAGACAGTATCTAGTAGTTTCAGAATGCTATATATATTTTCTGATTCTAAAATTTTAAAAATTGATTAAAGCATATTTCATCTACTTTGTACAACCACTTAATTAGAATCATAATTAATGAAAAGTAATATATGTTTTTGCATGATCTATGGTGCCAGCATTTCGGTTCAAATTCTTCCTCCTCACTGTTTAATTATGATAAAAGAGAATTTTCCACAAATGTTGAACATACTTCATTATAAAAAAAAAAATTGTAATTTCCAAACATTATCTCACAATGTATAACATTTCCATGGAAATTCTCCATTTGTAACTTTTTTATCTAGTGTTTAGAACACATAGCAAAACCTTAAGCGGGATTAAAAAAAAAAATTCATCACGAGTTTTATAGGGTCATATTTTAATAGGCATCTTGTTATAAACTTTTGTAAAGATAAAGTATTGAGAATACCTTACCTGTAATGTGCCTCAACGATCGAATAATAATGAAATAATCATGCGTCAATCTGATACTTACTAGCATACTAAAAGCTGCCACATCTTTTTTAACATAAGGCTTTTGTTTTTTTTTTTCCATCCACTCTAGCTTTAGCTTTTGTTCCCTAGCTTTTTGGCATTCTTTAATCAATCGATTCTTATCTCTTTTTTACTTTCCTTTATTTTACATTAAATTAATCTTCCCACCACATAGAGAATTGGAAAGAAATATGGATAAACAAATTATATAATATAATATCTGCATTTCTTTTGGACATGCCCTAGGTTATGTTTTCTAGGTATAGCAATAGCCCTTAAACTTTTTTTTTTTTCTTGAGTCCAAATTTCAATGAAATGTTCTTAAAATTTCGAGGTATTATTGCCCCATCATTATCTAGACATTAGTATAATATGAATATCATGAGCACCTTTTCAATTGTTTACTCACTTGTGTTGGAGACAACAATGTGTATATTGATAAAAGAATCCTTAAAACTTCTATAAAGGCGCACGGATTAATCTTAATATGCAGTAATACATTATCATTAAAAAAAAAAAAAAAAAACCTCATCGTAGCTCGCTCTGAGCTATGGAGGGAGATTCTCCTCTTCTTTCAAAGTTGTTATAAACCTTCTAGTGCTTTTTCAGTAATTTGCTGTTTTGTCTTTCGATCACTTAGTTACATTGAAAGACATTATACATAACAAACCTCAAGTCCATATATTAATTTCTTATGTGTACATACTATATTCTTATTTCATTTAAGTGAGATGCCTTCAGATTGATTCATATAAATCTCTTCTTCCAAATGTCAACATCCATTTAATATAGCTCTAAATCATAATCAGTGACTAAAGGCAAAATGATCTTAAGTGAGTCTTTTTAGAAATCGATGATAAGATCTATTATATTCAGTGTCATCCTTCTAAGTAAAACTTTTGATAACAAGTCCAGCATTATATCGTTTAACATTGTAATTCGAGTCTTACTTTGTCTTAAATACATCATAGCTAACTCTTTATATCCTTCACAATTCAATATATTCCAGACTTAGTTTTATTTTATAGATTTCAACTCATCTTTCGTGATATTTACTTATAGAATCATTACACTTCATGCTTGTGATAATGAAACTGAATTATTGTCAATGCCTGTGTTAATTTTAACTCTTGCACATAACCATATAATAATTAGGAATAGCAAAATTTTCCCTTTTTGAGATCTCTTAATAATGTTTCTTTTGGTTTCTCTACTATAGGGGTATCATTTATAACCTCATAACGTGTTTAATCATTACTTTTTTCTTCACTTTAGTGAAGTTTTACAACATTAGGATCAATTAGCTATAAGGTAAAGGAAAGGAAGTTCTTTCCTAACTTCTTTAGTGCACACATGACATTGTTGTTTACTCCATTGGTTTAACCATTTTCAATAAACTTTGTAAAACCAATTTCAATAATTCTTGTATTATGACTATGACGATAAAACCTAAATCCTTGGATTTTTCAAATTATCCTATATAAAATCCACAAATGTTTTAGGGTCAAATTTCTTTTCATGGGGCTTATAAACCCTTAGTTCTACAAGACGACCCCACACATGTAGTGTCTTAAATTAGGTGTCTACAATTCAAAAGGGGTTTTTGGAATTGCCTTACTAGTAACGCCTTACTAGGAATCATGTTTAACAAATATAATGTGGTTTTCAATACATAAACTCACATGAATATAGGTAAAGATGAATGGCTCAACATACTTCTAACCATGTCCAACAATGTACGATCGTGCCTCTCTACAACATTATTTTGCTTTGGTGTACCCAAGATAGTATATTGAGCAAATATACCATGCCTTTCAAGAAATTTGACAAATGGACCTGATCATTGCCTCAATTCATCATACTTTTTTCATAGTATCCACTACCCCTATCAAATTTACCAATTTTTATTTTCCTAGCTAATTATCTCTTAATCTCATTAGTATACACCTCAAGGTATCCATAGATTGGCACTTTTTCATGCAAAAGATACACACAAGTATAATGTAAAAATCATCAATAAAGGTGATAAAATACTTTTCTTCTCCAAAATATGGAGCATCGAAAGGTTTGCATATATTTGTGTGTATGTTGCGCTTAGATTTTTCATTTCTGGTTTCATTTCTTTTAATTCTATTTATATCAAATCCTAACTCATTTGATACAAACCCTCGACTAGGAATTAAAAAAAATTGCTTTTTTGAAAAATTTTTAGGAGATACCACCTGATTGATTTTGGGAAGAAAATTGTAAGCTGAGATCAATGGGTTGGTTAATCCTAACTTAGCCACTTATCCGTGAAAAAAAATTGATTAAAAACCAATTTTCATTAAACCAGAGATATCATAGGTTTGAGGGCTATTCTATTAAAACCTTAGGGTTATCACCTCTGAACTTTTATTCCTTTAATGCTCTAAAAATTTATCATGATATAATATTTACATGTCATTTAAGTAAGTGAAAAAAATTATCTACCATTTTGTAAGAGATAACAAAATTAGTTTCATATTTACAAAAGAATATGATGTGACAATTTTTTTTTAAAGATTTTATGTTGTCCCAGATGTGCTATTCTCACTAACGAGATTAGACAAAATGTAGTTCTTTTTGAAAACTTTAGTGGTTAGTCTATTTTAACATTTCAAACTCTTTTCAATTTAAGTTTGTTAAATTTTATTTATTTGATAAAAAATGAATTTTTTATTGATGATCTAAGAACTATCATATTTTATTATATATATTTTAAAAATTACTAAGTGATAAAAATATTCTGATTAATTTCTTTACTATTTTTATATTTTTATATATTTTATTTTATCATTTCCACTTTCATCATCTCTATTATATACATGCGTATAGATATATATATATATATATTCAAAATTCATTCATGGAATAGGTGTCAGAAAACATATTCTCAGAATTTGAAACATTGACAAAAATCAATTTGAATATCCGTAACATACACTTTCTAATGTTATTATTATTGTAGTGTTTGTTTTTATTTGTCTTTTTCATAATTAAAAATAAAAAAATCGAAGACTTACCTGAACAGAAGCTAGATGCGGCTCAAATGTCGTGGAGAGGGGCGTTCCAGTCGTGATTTCGGCTAGAGGCGATATCGAAAAGATTGGCAAGAAGGTGATAGCAACTCCGGTGATCCCTGTTCAAGTCGATCTTGACTACAAGTTATGGTTCTGAGATCTACAAATAGCGGTCGATGGTGGTTCTTAGTTGCTAGCAGTTTCAGCAACCTCCAACTTACCCAAACTTATCGATCAGAAGAATATGATGCCTTGAAACTTCCAACCACCTCCAATTGCTTTGAAATTAGCCGTAAAACTTCAAAATTGAAGTTTTATATTCAAAACCCTTACTCCTCAAGAAACTTCAGATTTGAGCTTTTTTAAATGGTTTTTCTCTGTGATTCTTGTTGGGAAAGGCCTCTTCAAGCTCTAATTTATAGGATTAGAGCTCAGTCAAGTTTGGAAAACAATTAAAACCCTATTCAAGAATTGTGAAATTAGGGTTTCTTTTTCAATTTTAAATTAATAATGATTCCACATATAAAAATTGATCCTAAGAAGATTAAATGAACTTTAAATTGGTCAAAATCAACATAAATGGTGATTGAAGCTCTTGAATACCTGAATTTTCCTTCATCTTTAATTGCCATTTTGACTGCATTAAACTACTAATCAAGACTACTTCTTAGTCTTGATTCATACTGGCGGCCTGTGCTAATATGGTCCAACCTGATGATTTCATGTGTCTTTTGTCAGGCATGAAAAAATAAAAGGC
Source organism: Combretum micranthum (assembly GCA_024138025.1). NCBI lineage: Eukaryota > Viridiplantae > Streptophyta > Magnoliopsida > Myrtales > Combretaceae > Combretum > Combretum micranthum. The sequence goes on from JAMXBD010001777.1 coordinate 105,121, forward strand.
AATTTAATCTCCCGTAAGATTCGAACTATTGACCTCCAGTGTGCAGTCCATAACTCATATATATAGGCTATTGGCCTATGCCTCATTTTGTTATGCGTAGAAAAAAGTTTTTTGAGGCTTAATGATAAGGCCCAATTAAATGGATTAGCCTATTGTTGACCATCTGATAGGGTTTAAGACTTCTTTGTAATAAAAAAAATCAATATTATGCTAAGCCCACATTACTTTTATTTAATACTATGAACCTATATTTATTATAATTTTTAATTTTTATTTGCTACATTACTTTATTATTATTTTTTATTATATATATATTTTTGGAAAATGTAATTCATTTGCTTAATACAAAAAAATGCAGTGTCTACAGAGTATAATTTCAAGAAGTTATGTGCTTTTCCTTTACAATTGACATGCATTCTAAAGTTTGTAAAATTCAAAGTAGGAAGAATTTCATTCTTTATAAATCCTTGTAATTTTTTTTAGATATGTAATCCAAATGTTTATACTACAACTAAGTAGAGTTATCATTAACCTACTACGTTTAGTTCTAACATTATAATGTGAGGTCATTAGACTTTTAGAAAAACTATCAGCACGTTTAAATTTGTAAAGGTTTAGTATATAAAATTCTTGAGCCATACATTTTATTATTCTTACACAAATCGAAAGATTTAAATCCAAACTCAAAAGAAAAGTCCAATACATTACGTTTTGAAAAAAACTAAATGATGACAAAACGAGGTAACATAAAGGGTCCAAAAAAAATCCAAGTGATGTCTAGTCTCTAAAATCAAAGAGTAAGTTCCAATTCCTACAACTGAAGTTTTGTTTCCATTCCCCATATATACAAAATTCTCATATGGCTTTATGGTTTGAATCATGAGGATTCCTTACATCATATTGGAAATATGGGTCGTTAAGCTAAAATGAATCCAAATATTATGAGGAACTTTTGTAAGGATTGATTTATGATAGGGGTTATTTACTCTATTAAATTGGGGATAAAATATGTTTAATTTTTCTTTGAATATGCTTAAAGTAAGGAATCTGGTATTTAATGCTTACATATGTTCATTTTAGGTGATTGAGGGCATATTATCAACACTTAGGTGAAGAAAGATCATTTGGAGTGAAAATGGCTTATCACCACCCTCATCATGCCAATGATGCAGGTGGTGATCTCATCACCCTCATCACGCCTGTGACACAGGTGGTGATTGTCACGCCCCAAGGGTACCCTAAACGTGACAGCCCGCCGTACGCAATATTAAAGCTCAAGAATGACTACCTTAGTCACTCGAAGCTTCCATATCGGTACAAGGCGTACACTCACAACAAAGGGAGACCGTTGAAGTAATGCATTTTAAGATGTTGGCAGCGGAACATACAAAATAACACTTAATATATTTCATAAAAATATAAAGTCTTACAACTTCTAAGGGCATTCCCCCTATATTATAACAACATGGTTCTACTGAATATATCATAACTAAAGCTAGAAGGTTTTAGAAGAAATATACTCTATAACTTCAAAATAGAATTCCTCCAAAAGCTTCTCAAAATAAGGATTCTACCGGGAAATCAAAGTGGTCTCGGGTGCAAAAATAATCCTGCAATATCAAAAGTCTATAGGAGTATAAGCATGACTAGCTTAGTGAGATATTCCTTACACAATAGTATTCAGAATAAGCAATCAACCAAGTTTTTAATTCAAGCATATGAAATGCAACAACCATATGATCAAACGTTACATAGACTATCCGGTTTTATATGTATGATGGATTTACCCTCCATCGGTGTTAGGGAATGCTTTGAACTGGGTCCCGAACGACCTCCTGGAAGTTGCGCGCATCTTGGGGTTCCAACGAACCGTACTACTAGTCCCGGGCTTTCCATACCAAAGCGATCGATCCGGCTCGCTACCTTGAGGCCGTATTCCCGTACGTCCTAACCCTCAAGATGTAGCTAGACAGCTTACCTTTCCGGTCCCACGCTGAGGAGTAGTAGCAAAACTTCGAAATGATATTCTAAGTGATATGCATGAGCAATTTATTATATGGTGATTTCAATATGACATTAAATCATTTAAAGCGATCAAACAATATTTGCACACATACAATACTACATGGAAACATTTATATCAATCACAAATCAGGTTTCGATATACTTATCGTTCATTGATCGCACACAACGAATCACATACATAATTCCCATAATATCCCACATGCATATCAATTTTATCTTTTCCTAACATCTAGTGCTCTATTCTACAAGCACATGCGCGAATACATAAGCGTAAAGGAAACTCACTCGTCCATAGCGATCTAGGAGTCGAAGTAATCCTCGGGGAAGACAAGATCGTGATCCTCGACACCTAAACAAAAGAAATACCCAACATGAGTATTTCATCCAAGATCTATTCAAATTCTATACTTCTATCTTAGAGAATTCGTAAAAATCGTATGGAATGGAAATTCCAACTTAAAATGGCCATAACTTGCTCATTTTAACTCGGAATTTCGCATATTATATACCGATTTCTACCTACTCGAAAAGATCTATCTATTTCTAAGGTTATTTTTATCAAAAGAAGTTATTTAGGCCTCGGAATAGTAGCGTACAGATTTGATACGAATTTTCCAAACTTCAAAACTAGAGTTTTCAAACTTTACTTCACTCAAGGGCTTTTGTACAAAAATATAGATATTATATGGTTGAAAGAAAATCCCTTGAATACATAAATACTCAAACCATATGCATGAATTTGGTGGTGTTGTCTCAACAATGTTCTTGTGGTACAATATGTTTTGAAAGTGAGATAAGCTTAAGTTTTGTAAAGAAATTAGTTTTGTTAAGAAATTTCTTATTTTACTAAAAGTGAGCATCTCCTTTTTTAATTCTTCTTCTTAAACAAAAGTAATTTTAATCTTTTTAAATTCCTACTACTTTATTTCTAATGTTTTGGAAAACATAGTTTTTTCTAAATACTTCATGGGTATATGTTCTATAGCTTTTCTTAGATCCACTTTAAAAGAAATTATCTTTATAAGTAAATTTTTGAAAACTTATCTAGACTTTAGTATTTAAAATGTTGGTAGAAAATTTTGATAAATGTGTTTAAGAAAACTTTTGGTTGATTAAGGAATGTTTAAAGAAACTTTCTTATTTTATTTGTTTGAAAGAAGAGTTTGTAATAACTTTATGTATTTCTTGATAAAATCTCATATAGTGTTATTACTAAAACTTGAGCTAAACTTGTCTAGCTTTAGAAAAATATTTGTTAAGACAAAACTTTAAGTCTTTATGGAAAATAATTTCTTATGAGATAAAATTTATTTTTGAGGAGGGTTTACTTTCTATTACTAAAGGAAGCTCATTTTCATTATGGTTGAGACAATATCGCATATTCATGTATGAATGAGGATAAAATAAAAACAACATAATAAGATAAACAAAATATATAAGAGCATAAAAGTAAATCAAGTATTGGAACCTTAGCTTCATCAAGGTATACCGGGACTAAGAATAGACTAGTCCTCAAAGAAAAGAAAAGTAAAGAAATAAAATTGTTTTGACTTGATATGGACAAGTCTAAGACTAGAAAGACTAGTCTTAATATTTGCATAAAACAAGTAAATAAATAAATTGCAAGACTTGAAAATAAATAAATAACAAGTGAGCTTATATGCTCTAAATAAATATATATTATATTAATACTTATATAAGTTAGGTTAGAAACAATAATAACAATATCAACATAATAGTAACATAAAGAAAATAAGAACATGAACAAAAACAAAACATGAATAAATTGTTGCTTCTTTAACTCAATGAGTTAAGAAACATACACTAAACTCATGTTAAGTTATATGAATGATGAGTAAATAAGAGAAGTTTTTACCTAAACTTTAGGTGTTGGTTGAAGAAGAAAAGAATGGTTGTATTATGTGGGACTTGGTTTTCTAAAGGAAAGAAGAGACTTGAGAGAGATTTTGGGAGAGGAATTTTGTGGAGTGATTTTGGGAGAGTTTTAGTATGAATTTTTGTTGTGTGAAAGAATGGAAGAGAAAGAGGATATTTATAGATTTTTGGAGTGGAAATTAGATATAATTAAATAATTTGAAAAAGAAAATAAAATTGATGTGATTAAAGAAGTAATGTGTAAAGTGTGATGTGATTAAAGTTGTATGGGGAAGTAAATTGTAAGGTATAGGTGTGGTAGAGTGTAAGAAAAGTAGAGATAAATAAAAGTAGATGATAGTAAAAGTAAAGATAGTAGAAAAGAAAAGTATGAATAGTAGACTAGACAATTAAATACCGGTAGTAAAGAAAATACGCGTAAAAGGCCTATATCTGTTATTTTTAGTTACCGAAAAATTCTAAAACTGATATTTTTGAAAACTTATATTTTTACGAATTATTGGTGTTGTCGGAATAATCTTGCTATCGGTGCACCGGGCATGGTTTTCGAAAACTGATCCGATCGGATCCAAAAGACACTAGAAAAATTCGAATATGATATTTTTAGGCTTTCCTATATAATTACGAACCATATTCCACAATTATCTCAATTTCGTTTTCTAGGGTTTAGGAACAAGGGAGTGTCGGATCTAGATTCACTAGACTAATCATAGAACTAGGTTAATTTTAGGGTTTCGTTTCAACTTCCGGTTCTTAGGGTTCACTAATATTATCGAAAAATCTAGGGGCTTACAGTGATCTTCGCGGATTTGATTTATGGACTCATCACTACCCTCATCACAACCATTACGAGGATGGTGATCTCCGTCACCACCTTCATCATGCCCGTGATGAAGGGGGTGATTGCCATCACTACCCCATCACGGTGGTGATAAGGATGGTGATCTACGCTGACTTAGTTGTTTTGCTCATCACCACACTCATTACGACCATGATGAAGGGGGTGATCTCTATTGATTTCATTTTTAGGCTTATCACCGCCTAAGTCACGGCCATGATGAAGGTGGTGATCTCTGCTATTTTCGGATCAGATATAAAATAATTGTTTCTTGAAGAGATGTGAAGATCAATGGACACAAGGAAAAGATTTCATTCATGTCTAGTCACCTAGGAACTACAAATACAAGACCTATGCATCACATTGGAGGATCCGAATCATTTTGTACACACCGAATTAGTATAATTCAAATTTGTTTGTAACATTGTACTTGTTCATAGTTTCTTCTGCATTGTATCTTGTTGTAATGTACTCCTTGGAAATTCTTGAGAGAGAAGGAAGAGGAGATGGGTTGTTGTAGTCGTTTATTGAAGAGTTCAACATTTATATCGTGAAAGGGAGTTTTCTTTCATGTTTCCTTTTTGTTTTAGTTTAGTTATTGTTTTGTTTTCTTGTTATACGATGTATGAATAGTGTTTCTTAGGCCTGCTACACCATAATTTGATTTGTGTCAATAATATTAGTTAATGAATTATTATAAGTCTTCTTAAATTCTATAGTTGATTTTACCAAATCATGGAATTATATTATGCACGGTATAGTTTCATGTTAGATTTCATTGGGACGGATCGAGAGATAGTCCCATTGAATAGATCTAGGCTGTTAGAAGGGATTGCTCATAATACCTAGAGATAGGATTGTGAAATTCTTCTGCATATACTTAATTAAGTAAGGATTCCTAAATTTAATGCGATCATAAGTTGCTATTAGCTAGGAAGAGATTCCGATGGATAAACTTAGGATTAGATGTTAGCTATCTTGAGAAAGAAGTTAATGTACCCAATGAATTCTGCAATTTAAGAAACTAGTGATATTAATTGCATGCTTTTAATGTACATGTCAAGTTCATCGGTGAAGCAAGGTCTAAGTCATTATGTTTTGCATTTAGTTAAGTAAATTGATGTTAATAATATTATAATTTGTAGGAGGTTAGTAGTTTAATTAATATCATAATCATAATACTCACTTGAAACTAAACTTTTTATTACGTAACTAGTCACTAAATAAAGGAGTTGTCATCAATAACTTAGAAAATGGACTTTTGCAACATTTTTATCAAGTTTTCTCAAAGTTTCCTCAAAAGACAAAAAGGATGGTTTTACCAAGGAAATAAAGGAAACAAACACCTTCTTTTCATAACAAGATGACCTAAAGCTTAGTAAAAATAATTTGTTGGTATAAATTTTTCACAAAAAGCTTAAGATTAAAGTCTTTTAATTTCATAATAAAAACCAAGAAGCAAACTAGTTTTTAAAGTAAGATAAAAATCAACTCATTAATTATAAACCCACTTAGAAAAATAATGATTTTCAAGTCTCTAAGGAAGAAACCTATTTTCAAAGATAAAAAAATATAAATATGATAAGTTCAAAAACAATGATTTTATCAATAACTTAAAAGATGATTTCTTTTCAAAAAAGTCGATAAAGGAAATAAAAGACCAAGTTTTACAAATAAATTTATTTAAGAAGATAATAAATAAAAATATAAGAGGAAAGAGATCATTTAATTAAACCGTTCTAAAAGCAAATCTGTAAATAGGTTATCAACAACTTAATGAAAATTTTTGGAAACTTTATTTTTATCACTAGAAGCAAAATATATAAAAGACCAAAGTTATGGGAAAATTTTATTTTTTTTTAGAAAAGAAAGGGAAAACAAAATAAGGAAAAAACTCATTTATAATAACCTAAGAAAATACAAAGTTACTTCAAAATACTTTGAAAGAAATTTGTCAAGTTTAAGTTTCAACACTTCAAGGTGAATTGTTTTACGAAAAATAATCGTTGAGACAATATGATTAGAATTTTTGCATATCAAGTGAGTTTATATATATACTCAAAGGATTTTTTCACTCATATACATACCTATATTTTTGCCAAAGGATTTTTGAAAAAAGTTGAGTTTGAAAATTGTTTTACAAATTTTGTGAATTTTCGTTTTGGATCTATACCATGACTTTTAGCAACCCAAATGATGTTTTATGTAGGAAATAACCTTAGAAATGGATAGATCTTTTCGAGTAGGTAGAAATCGGTATATAATATGCAAAATTCCGAGTTGAAATGAGCTAGTTATGACCATTTTAAATTGAAATTTTACTCTATGTGAATTTTGACGAACTTAGTAGAATAGAGTTACAAGTTTAAGTAGATATTCCAAGAAATACTCATTTCGGGTATTTTTTTTTGTATAGGTAACACGGAGTTGAGCTACCATACCTGGAAACTATTTCGACTAAGGTGGCCGAGTGAGTTTAAATTCTCGTAATTGTACTTATATATTTGCTTGTAGTTTAGTGACGCTAGATTTTAGGAAAAGATAAAATATAAAAGCGCATGTGTTTTACTTACGTGGTTGAAATGATGATAAGTATATCGAGGCGGGAATTGTTAACTAATCATTGTATGATTTAGTTTAGTATTGATTGTCTATGAATTCTATGGTCACTTATAAAATGACTAAACGATTCATGCATGACACGTAGTGAGTCACATTGCATTCATTACTATACCTTTGGTGGGACAAGGGCATAGTAATGAGGTTGAGGGCCCGAAATCATAATCTATGAGTTTAATTATCTAAAATTAAATAGTGAGTGGGCACTCGAATCAACTGCATTTTAACGATTGGTAGGAATCTATACAAAACTACAAAAATATCATTTGCGAACTATGGTCTCGTTGCCCGGAACACCTAACCACCCAATGGAGGGGTAAATTCATTCAACATATGGTTCTCGAAAATCGTATGTATTATTTGCTCACGTGATTGCTTGCATCTCATATGCTTGATTAAATTACTTGGTTGATATTGATTATTGAGTACTTTACTTGTGGATTTAATTCTCACTAAGCAAGAAGCTTATCCCCTTATAGATACCTTTTGCAGTTTCTCCATTTATGGTTGAAGCCCTAGGAGTATTTCTCACAGGTATTACCTTTTGGCTTAAGGAGTTTTTAGAAGAAGTCAAAGACTAGATGTAGACTTAGATTTCTAGTAAATCTCATGTAATATTTTGATTAGGCTTTAGTAAACTTTGATGAAGTATATCTTTTAGCAAGGGGAATGCCCCTTTGATGATTGTAAGACCTTTATATATTTCCCGAATTCAGATATTATGTTATGATTTCCATTCTTAAACTGCTATATGAATGTCTTCTTAAATAACTTATTCAAAGTTAATCCTCTATGATTGTGAATGTACGCCTTACACTCGGTATCGAAGCTTATGGATGACTAAGGTCGTCATACTTAAGCTTTAATATTGAGTGTAGCAAATTGTCGCGTTTAGGCTACCTTTAGGGTATGACAATGTTCGACTTCGGTCACAACTACAAACATTAGGCAAGCGCACCTACCAAAGTAACATAAAAATATTATGTTGTATTCCAAAGATCGTTGGAGTCTACCATACTCACTTTTCATCTATTATGTAGCAAAATAAAATTTAATAAAGCATAATGAAAACAAAAGCTATACTAGGGTTAATGCATATATACATGTTTTCGGAGTGAAATTAAAGACAAGTTTGTAAAATGTAAGACAAGACTTAGGATTTGCTTCACCAATTTCTTATTATGTGTTTCTTAACAAACTTAAAGAGTTGTTTGCTGGTGTATTTGTACTAATCGGACGCATGAAAGTAAGTTAAAGATAAGTTCATAAAATGCAAGACGAGACTTAAGATTTGCTTCACCAATTCCTTATCATGTGATTTGTCAACAAATTTAGAGAGTTGTTTGTTGGTATATTTGCACTATCAGAGTTATGAAAGTATGTTAAAGCCTCTCTCAAGATCGGAAACTCTGGATCTAGATCAGACTACTAGAATCTCTTCACTAGTTATCTGTAACCTAGAGCTACATAAAATTTTAGAATCCTTTGTATAAAAACCCATTTAAAAAATTTGAAAACAAATGACAAAAAGTTTCACCATCCCAACTTCATTAGTAGCCTAAATCTATTAAAAAGAATGATCTCTTAATCTATTCAATTAAAATCAAATATAGATCTAAAAGTTGCACCACATATTTAGATTTACGAAATTAAGTTCAAGCTACTAAATACAAATACCTAATCAATATTCAATTGAAAGCACATTTGAAATCACATGAATCAGAATTTGAATTCAAAAGCCCTAAGTTTAGGAGATTATTTCTCCATGGATGTAGGCCTTAAGTATAGATTCTAAAGAAATAATATGGAATTAAAGATGAATATTACAAATCAAGTCCAAAATCTTGCAATATATAAACAATGGGTTAAAATGATTTTACCTAAAAAACTTCGAGATTTCTTAGTAAGAAGAAATAGTTCTTTTGCCAAAGATTTCTCTCTCCGTTCTTTAATAGAAAATATCTTACAAATGGTACTCTGCTACTCTACATGTTTATTAGGCATCAATGTACATTTATTATAAGCTACAAACACAAAAAATCATGAAGATTTCATTCGTTGACATGACAGATTCTTTATGACAAAATTCATTTATTCTTATGCATGCATCTTGGATGCAAGCTTATAGGGTCACTTTTTGCAGGGCTAGATCGAGTGCTTGAGTGTTGCTTGAATGTTAGTGGTCGACCTATATTGTGGTTGTAAACCTCTCAATTTTCTAGGGTAAAGTTGGAATAAATCATAATTCTAATCAAATGGAATTTCAAAAGTCAATTATGATCAAGATAATCTAGCAGTTTCAACTCCTGCAATCCCGCGCTCGGAACCTGAGGAAAATAGAAATAAGCTAATAGTGGATTATAGTCTGAATTGATATGAGGAAGTCTAAAATGATCAAATTCGCCTAAAAATCATTCGTTTTGAACTTGAACATGGTAAGTTCTCGAAAAATGTGTCCGGTGCCCGAAATAGTAAAAACATTCCAACAATACTATTAAACTTGTAATTATATGAGGATTTCAAGAATATCAGTTTTGTAATTTTTCAGTAACTAAAAATATAAGATAAAGCTCGTTTATGCGTATTTTCTTTACTACTGATATCTTATTTGTCTAGTCTACTATTCATGATATAATTTCTAATATTCATTACTATTCATTCATCTATACTTTTCATTACAACCTACTTCTTAAATCTACACACCTATTCTTACATTTTTACATTTTCAATACAACATTTTATTAAACTTCTCTTACACTTTATCATATTTCTTTATCAAAATTAATTTTTTTCTTACTCTCTCTCTTTTCTCCTTAGAATCGGTGCCATTCACTCTCCCCCTCCCTCAATTTCTTTTCTTTTGCAATTTATTTTATTTCATCTAAAATCACTCCACAATTCTCTATAAATACCACCCCTCCCTCCACTTTTTTTACATTTTTCCATTTCACTTAACAAAACTCTACCAAAATCTCCTCTCAACTTTTGTCTCTAACAATTCTCTCTCAACACTTTCTACCAGTCACCACTCTTCAAGAAAAAAAATACCAATCACACTACCCATTTGTCTCTTTTCAAATCCTCCATTAAACCTTAGGTAAAATCCCTACCAATATTTATTTACCATGTCATATAACTTAACATGACCATGGTGTGTGTTTCTAAAACATATAAGTGTTATGGAAGCAGCACTATGTTCATGTTTTGTTCTTATTCATGTACAAATCTCATTTTATTATTGTGTTGTTTTATTATTATTGTTATATTATTATGTTGTTATTATTGTTTTAATCTAACTTCTATATGTTAGTAAATATATTTATGTATATATATTTCTTGAGCATATAAGCTCAATAACATAACATTTATTTATTTATGCATTGCAATTTATTTATTTACTCATTGCATGCAATTTATTAAAACTAGTTATTCTAGTCTAAGACTTGTCCCCATCAAGTTAAAATAATTTTCTTTTCTTGTTAGGACTTGTCCATAATCTAAGTCTAGGGAGCCTTCGCATAAATCTAAGACTCATGATTTTCCTTATTTCATTTTCTTACTTTTCTTTATAGGACTAGTCCATTCTTAGTCCGGAAAGCCTTGATTTAAGCTAAGACTGCCCAATATATGACATTTACTTATTTGCTTATTTAATTTCTTATGCCTTTTTTCTATGTGAGTTTTTTTTATGACTATATGTTCTTATTCATGCATGGTCATAACGTTGTTGTCTTAATAAGATTTCATGGAAATAAAAGAAGTTGTTTTCTTTAAATAAAATTTAACTAAATTTCCAATAAACATGATTTTGCCACTTAGGAAAAGAAATTCCCATTTAAAACTTAGGATGATAGGGTAATAAAAATATTTAAGACAACAAAATAAATTATTTTCTTGCACATAGAATAGAATTAGACTCCCAAGAAAAAGAAAAGTGATTGTCGCGCCAGAGAGTACCCTAAACGCGACAGTCCACCCCACTCGATATTTAAACTCAAGTATGACAACCTTAGTCACTCTATGAGTTTAGATACTGGGTGTAAGGCTCACGTTCAGCAATTAGGAGATCTTACTTTGAATTGAAATAGTTCAAGAAGACATTAATAGCGATAAGAATATAAATCATAACAGTTATAACCCAATTAATCTATTACAAAAGATCTAAGGAGCATACCCCCGTCAAAATATAAAGAGTCCCTAGGTTTGCAAAAGTCTCTTACAACACCATATCATATATAAGATTAAGGATATTTAACTAGAAGTCTATGCCTAACATCTAGGTCTCGACTTCTTCAAAAAGCTCTTTAACTTCCAAAAGATATAGCTGTGGAAAGTGGCCTCTCGGGGATAGCCATAAATAATCATACTACCACAGGAAACTATAGGGGTATAAGCTTATGAGCTTAGTGAGTTTCACTTCTAAATTAAATACTTCAACATACAATAGGGCAAACAAGTTACATTATCAATCATATAAAATGCACAAGCATGTGAGCATATGATACATAAGACTTTCCAGGAGTCTTGTGTTGAATGGATTTACGCCATCCATTCGGGGTTAGGTGTTTCAGGCCCATACGACTATAGATTTCAATTTTTCTCATTTACATTATGGTTGATTCAGGTGCCCACCCACTCACAATTTTTGTAGTTGATACAAGTGCCTAAACCACTTTCATTTTATTTCAGGCCATTATGCCAACATTCGAGTTTACAAGCCCTTTATTGCTCAGTTATTATGCCTTCTTCCCACAAAGGTATAATGACAAATGCAATGTGACTCAACATATGATATGCATGGTCAATTTGATTATAAGATCATGGCATATTAATTAACAATTTATGGGCGATCATAGATATTGCAGACACTTCAATTCTATACTAAATCATACAAATATTTACAACAATTCCATTTCGATATTCTTATCATCGATTCACTCAAATAGAATTCACATACAATTCTAATTTTAACTGCTCTAATTCTAATGCCACTATCATTACAGCACAATCATAAGCATATAATTTAAAGATAGTGAACTCACTTTGCCATAGCGTAAAAATCCACTCAATCGTAATAGTCATCAGGAAGGTCTAGTCCGTCTCCCAAGTCTCCTAATCAAAAGAAATAACTCTAATGAGTATTTCTACAAAGTTTGAGTGAATCTATAAATTATACTCTAACAAGTTCGTCAAAATTCATCTAAGAGAAAATTCCAGCTTAAAACGGCCATAACTTGGTCATTTTAACTCGGAATTTCGCATATTATATATCAATTTCTACCTATTCGATGAGAGCTATCTATTTTTAATGTTTTTTTCATCAAATAAGGTCATTTGGTCCATGAACAGCAGGTACAGAATGCTATACGAAATTCCCAACCCACAAATCAATTTCTAAATTAAATCAAAGCATCATTCCAAAGCTTTGATAGATACTTAGCTATCATTATATCTTGAAAGACTCTTTTATATACGTATATAACTCAATATCATGCATGATTCATGTAGGTTGGTCAATCTATCTCTTCATATACTTAGACAATGCTCTATAGAATGTGCAATACACTATTTTCCTATCTTTGTTTCTACCAAGTGCATTATGTGTACATGTAATAGCTATAAGCTATTATCATGAATGTCATGAGATGAGCTATCTATATGTATATCCTCAATGATATATGATATCAAGAATTCTTTTAGAAAACTTTTGCTTTGCAAAACTTTTGAAATCTCTAGACTTAAGAAAACTAGTTTTATTTCTTGTAAAAATCACATATGCTTTTATCTAAACTCAACCTTAATGACCTATATGCCTAACACCTTCATTATTTTAATAAAATTCTTCATTTTGGAGTTGAAAAATATATGTTTAAATAGAGGGTTTAACTAGTTACGAATTTTACAAAAATTTTAAGGAATAAAAACATTGTTTAATCTTATATATTGAAAACCTTCCTTGTTTCAGGATTATACTTTGATAATTTCATTTATCCTTATCAAAATTAGGTATTTATTACATGTATTCCCTAGGACTTCTATTTTAACATAAAAATCCTCATTTCGGCATTTGGAAATAGGTGTTTAAATAGAGGTCATTTTCGAATCCGAATTTTGAAATTTATATTTGAGATTGTTTCTTTTAAAACTCATTTAATCTTTCTAAAACTAATTCCTAATCAAACCTATTCCTTAAGGTTTTCCATTTCTTTAATAAAAATCTTATATTAGGGTTGAAAAATAGGTGTTCATATATGTTAGGATTGAAACATAATGCTAGCATAACTTTTGTAAACTTTTCTTGTTTTGAAAATATCTCTTAGTAGATCTAAGCTTTACTCATCAAAACCATTCCTTTATGTTACCTATTCCCTAAGCCTTTCATTTTTAATGTAAAATACTCATTTTGAAGTTGAAAAATAGCTTTTCTAAATAGGGTTCCTTTTTTATCCAAAATTTCAAAAATCCATTTTTGTTGAAACCAAAATAGATCTTAAGCTTTCTAACATTTTCCTGCTATTATCATGCTACTACAAGTCCTTTATATATATAAAATAAGAACCTAAGGCATTTATGAACTCAAAACAACTATATCTAATTTATTATACTAGTCATAAATGCAAATGCACTATGATCATTATATAGATATGTTTAAATATGAAGACATGCACAAAACATTAATAATAAAAACATAACTTAATAATAAAGTAAATAATAAACAAAATAAATAAATAACAAGATCTGTAACATTGTGATGGCAAGATCTCATTTCAAGTGTTTCCACATCGCTAGCTTAAAGCTCATGGGGATTTTTGAATGAAATCACACATGAATGATCTGCCATTACATTTTTTAAATGATAAGGCATAAATCTATTACCTATTAGATGTGTGGAGCTAGAAAACTTGAAAAAAAAAAATAAAAGTGTGTATGTGTGTATAGAGGGAGGGGGTCATGGTATAATGGGGGAGAGAGAGGAGAAAAAGAAATTTTGTAAGAGTTTGGTTTAGTGAAAAAGTGAGGAAAATGAAAAGTAAAAAGTATAAAGGAGTATATATAGGAAATTGAATTAGGGTTTGTGTAATAAATAAAATGAAAAATAAAACAAGTGAGAGAACAGAGGGAGGGGTACCGGTTTGATAGGAAAGAGAGAGAAAGAGATGTGTATGTTGTGTTGAGCAAGTTTCAAAATTAAATTAAATATTTGAGTAATAAAATTGTATTGGAAAAGTAACTCGTAAGAAATAGGATGTAAGGATGTAAGAGATAGGTATGGGTGGTTTACTTGTGAATAGTGTGAAAGAAATCAAAAAATAGATTAGACAATTAAAGTACCGGTAGTAATGAAAATACAATAAAAATGCTATAGCTGTAACTTTTATAACCCGAAAAATTATATAACTGATATATTTGGAAATATTATAAAATTACGAATTTAACGGTACTAATATCATATTTTTAATATCATGAGCCTTGGGACATGCTTTTCGAAGTCTGTATTCGATCGGGTTCGAAATAGGTTGAAAATTCACTAATCTAATATTCTTAAGCACCCTAATATTATTACGAACCAATCTATACTCTTCACTCATATTTCGACTTTTTAACTTAGGAACACGGGATTGTTGGATCTAAACTGCTAGAGTTTCCTAAGAATTTGTTGACTTATGGTTTTTGGTTGACTTTTCGGTTTAAGGTTTTAGCTCGAAATTACCTTAAAATTTAGGGGTTTACAGTGATTTTTGAAACACTTAGGAAATATATCATTAAAAACTTAGGATTACGTTTCAATAAAATTCTCTTTAAAAATATAGACAAGTTCATCACAAATTTTTAGTGTTGTTATTATGATAGACTTCTTCGAGATTTAACTTAGTAGTTTCATTACACACTCTCTTTTCAAGCTACTAAAATAAAATTTATTATTAAACCTTAATATTGATAATTTCTTGCTATGCAAAATTTTCTTAAAAACTTATTTGTAAGGTTTATGCTAACACTTTAAAAAACACTAAGAACAAGATAAGCTTTCCAAGTCAAGCTAAAAATAAACTCACTAGTTAAGAGTTCATTTACGAAATAAAGCTTATAGATAATTCAAAGAACCAAAGTTTCAAAAGTAATTTATTTTTGAAAGGTTAAGAAAATATAGTGATGTTACGAAGAGCATTCAATTATAGCAACTTAGGAATTTTAGTTTTCCTTACAACAACTTAAATGAGATTTTTGTGAACTTCAACTTTTCAAACTTCTAAAACAAATTGTTTTTATGAAAATCATTAATAGGACTACACCACTAGAATCATGCATATAATATGTGCCTGCATATTTATTCAAAAAAAGTCTTTCAACTATATAAATATTTATGTGCTTGACATAGTATTTTTGGGTGAAGTAAAACTTGGAAAATTGAGTTTTTAAAGGTTGGGATTTTCGTATGGAATATGCACTGACTCGTTTTCAAACCCAAATGGCTTTTGATGTTAAAAATAACCTTATAAATAGATAGATCTTTTAGAGTAGGGAGAAAACGACATATAATATGCAAAATTCCGATTAAAATAAGCAAGTTATGGTCATTTTAAGTTGGAATTTCCTTCTATTCGAGTATTAACGCAATACTAGAATAGAATTAGAAAGTTCAAGTAGAACTTTCATGAAATACTCATTCTAGGTGTTTCTTTCGTTTAGGTAATGAAGCTTTGGAGGATCCATATTTAGAGAACTATTGCGAGTAAAGAATTTTGGCAAGGATGGCCATGTAAGTTTATCTCTTACTTTTACGTACTTTTTTGTGCTTGTAGCTAGAGACACTAGAAGTAGGACAAGATGAAAATGGATTATACATGATAATATTGGTTGAAGAATACTAAGCATATCGAGACATGAATTATTGTTAATTAAATTATGTTTTATTATCATGATGGAGTGTCTGTAAATTCTATGATCGCCTTTAAATTACCTTAATCACATATTAAGAGTTATATGAATTGATTCATGCATATCACAATGTGAGTCACATTGCATTAGCTACTATGCTCGATGGGACAAGAGTATAGTAGTAGGGTTCATGGGAACCTGCAAGTCTGCAAGGATGGGCGAATAGGAGTCCGAAAGAACTATTTCAAGATGGAGCAAGTAGAAGCCCGAAATAAACTACATCATTGGATTTCAAAGATGGGTTTTAAAGAACCCAAAATGCCTAACCCCGAATAGAGAGGTAAATCCACTCAAACATATAATTTTCGTTAGATCATATGTATTGTCTGCTTACTTATTTGATGCATTTTCATATGCCTGTCTAATAACTTGTTGGATTTTCTTGATACAAGTACCTTAAATCTAGGAACATTCTAACTAAGCCAGCTGAGCTTACACCCCAATAGACTATTGTTGGCATAGGGCCGATGTCTCTTTTGCCTGAGGACTCTATATATCCGAGTGGAATTATGTTTTGGGAAGCTTTTAGGGGAAATCCTTTTGAAGATCTTAGAATAGATTTCCTTTAAAATCTTTTGGTTCTAGTATTGTTTCTTTTTGTGTAAGACTAAGATTATATTTTGATCTTTGGAGATTTATTGAGGAAATGCCCTTAAGACGATGTAAAGACCATATTCTTAAAGTTTTAAAGTTAAATATTTATTTAGATTTCTTGTATGTTATATTTACTTTCGTGAACTACATCTTACCGGGGGCTCTAATTATTGTGATAGATGCCTAAAATATGGTGTCAAAGTTTCACATGACTTCGAAAAGTCATCATTGAGCTTTAATACCATATGTGGCAGATTGCCACGTCTAGGGTACCCTTTGGGGTGTGATAGTATTATTTTGTTAAAAAGCTCGAATTCTGGTCTAGATTTAACCGTGACATTAATTGAGTTTGTTAAGGGCATGAATGTTGGCCTTAACCTAAGATGTGCTTTTCCAAGCATAGGCATGATTTTTTCTAACTTCAATCGTGAGTTAAATCTAGGGCTCAACACTACGGTGCAATAGAAGTTGTATCATGAAGTTTAGGGTCGATCACCTTAATAAAGAATAAAGAGAAGTCGAAGGTCATGTCGACGGCTCGATCTAGGGAGTGACTAGGGATTGTACCTTGTTTTTCCTTGCTGTTTTACCCTTGATGGGTCTTTTGTAGGCCTCGACTAAGTTTTGCTTTGCACAGCTATTGTTGTTTTGCTCCAATCTAGTTCAAATCACTTCATTTCTTGTTTTTTTGGTTTTAGGAGTTACAAAACGACATTTAAACAATAAAAGCACAAAATTCATTGGAATTTACCTAAAAATGTATTATATTAAGCCGAAATTCCTATGAATGAAATAGAGGAAAACGGACTTATAAAATCCCCCACACTTAAGCCTTTACTTATCCTCAAGCAAAATTCAATTGAGTACAACCAAACAAGGCTTTTTGAATAGGAAAGTAAGTCATAAATGGAAATTTGACTAGATCAATTAAGCTCAAATCACCTGTTAAACTCAACATTTTTAATATTCAATCAATTTCCACTAAACTGTGCTAAAGTTACTTATGCTAAAATCACAGAACTTATCCAAGTAGATCAACTTTTACCTTTATTGTTTAATTAAGAATTTTAAAGAAAACTTACTCAAAAGATCAAACAAAGTAAGAGGAACTCATTCAACTTTATCCCCTTATACATATAGGTATGTGCTTCCTTAATCATCTCTTTTAGCGTCATAATAAAAAATGAATGCATATACATCAGTTCATCTCTTGAATTTCTCTCCTTGTTTGTGCTTTTCATTGTATTCTTATTGATTTATTTATGTACTTTAATGCTACAGAGGGGAAGGTTTTTGCCTTCTTCTTTACATTTTCCTCTAGAGGGGTTTTTTCCCTTATCTTTTTGCTTTATATATATATATATATATATATTCATGGCTTATTTAAAATTAAAAGAGGGGTCAAGAATTTTCTTTTATGAGGGACCAACCCCTGCCTATTTCAACCCTAAACACATGGTTGTTTTCATTTTGATTTTTGTTTTGATTGTTTAAATTAAGCATAAAGAAAAATCATCAAGTTATGATCATCATTTGAACCTTCATAAGAGATTACAAAGCTCTCAAAATGATTATATTGAAAAAATACAAATCATTTAAGCTTTTACAAATTAATTGAGTAGCATTACTAAGACCTTAAGTTAATTCAAGCTCTAAAATTCTAGATTAAATAACAACTAAAACTACTCCACATGGATATTATAAAGTGATTTAAATATGGTAAAGTTAACTCAATCATATGATGATGTTCATTATCTGCTTTATTGAGTTATTTGGTGATTTTGTTTCAATATTTTTTTGAAAGTTTTTGGTCAAATTTTTGTCATTTCATTAATTTTCAATAATATGTAGGGAAAAATGAACATAGAAAACAAATTTACTCTATTCTTTATTAAATTAATGCTCAAACTCAACCCAATCTTGGTAAATCCCTTCCCCCCACCTTGATCTAAACATTGTCCTTAATGTTTTAAAACATGGTAAAACAGATAGGGGATTATCAACAAATAATTGTAGAGTAAGATTTAAAAATTAGAAGTTTTGAGAAAACTTCTCTATTTATGGTTAAGGGTTGTATTTTTATGCAACCACATGCTCGATTTGCCTGCTTGATTTAAGATGTATGGACTAAGGTAAAACATGGCAAAACATCAATTATAACCACTGGCTCAATCAGATCCATGGTTGAATTATGGACAAAAATCCCTAAGTTTAACCAAATTCTAACATAATTGAACTAAACTTTGTTTAGTTAGAGAAGAATCCTACACAAAAAGAAGTCTTATTTTGCCATAAAGAATAACATTTATCAACAAAGAACAAAGAATAAAAGAATTTAGAACTTTGAACTTATGTCTTGAAAGAATAAAGAATTTAAAAGAATAAGAAGCATTCATGAAACAAAAATTGCTTAGATTAGTCATTTAAAAAAAATATGAATTCGAAGAATACAAAACTTAAAAGTAGAATTTTATGAATAAGGGAGTCAAAAGGTTTAGTCTTCTTCTCCTAACCAATATCTCCAACTCCTGATCTCTCCATTTCTCCTTCACCATTCTCATGATCTATCTTGTTAGCCATATTTTCCAGAAACAATCCCTATTCTTCTCTCACTACTCTCCTGCTGACTCGTCCTATACGTTGAAGCTCTGGAGTAAAGGGAAATAAAGGGTAAGATCGAATCATAATCATAATCCTACATTTTTATTTTTCAAAGAATTAGTCTATAGCAAGACTGCATTACAACAAACAAACAACAACTATAAAACATCATTATATACATAAGAAGAATCAAATAATAAAAGAATGAAAGAATTAAAGAATAACTAAAAGCTAAATGAAAAAAAATAAACATAAAAACAAAAAAGAACTATACAGGCATATTTACAAATGGATAAAAAGGTTATATACAGAAAACAACTTAAAAATCTAACAAGAATACACACAATATGTACATATATACAAGGAAACAAGAACAAAAGAGGTTAGAAGTATTTACAAAAAGAAATTCAGAAAAAGAGAAGACAAGCTATATACAAGGCTATATTTACATAAAAACTATAAACAAAAGAATATTCACAATAATATAACCTAGGTCTTATCCGACCCTTAATTCAAAATGGACATGTATTGCATGACAACACATTGCATTCACATTGTACCCATGTCACAAGTTGATATTCTGATTCTATGGTAATGTATGGTCAGTCTAGGAGATTTCGAGTAGGGTTATCATAAGGTTGTTAGCCCTATGGGAACTATGCAGGCATGAAGGGCGTTGCTCGAGTTACAGTCGGCTTTTAGAGTGTTAACATTTAGGGAGATTCTGATGGTTCTAAGTTGAAGTTGAGATTATATTGAATATGCACATAAGCAAGTACATATATATATATACACACACGCTAAGTAAATTTTGAAAAAGCTTCTCCTTTCTTAGTTTTTAATCTCTCTTGGGCATAGACTACTTCAGCTGGTTCCTTTAACCCAAGGGAGGCTGTAAATCCCCATTGGTTTGGACTTCGGTCATCCAAACTGTGCATTTCATATGGTTGAGTGTGGCATTACATATGATTGTAATTAAAACTTGTTTGGCATTTGTTTGAAGTGTGGTCTGATCATGTTATTTCATCGAGTTGTGGTATGCTCACACTCCTATAGACCTTATGTACTTTTAGGGATCTCTTGAGTAAATCCAAGCTTGAGGCAAGGAGAGGTAGTAGGCTTCAAGGGATATCCAGGGCTCAAGTGAGAGGTGAAGATAGTTCCTTTTGTATGGAATCCCTTATGTTTGTTTCTTGTAAGCTTGTAGGCTTTGTGGGAGCTAATCCTAAGTTTGAATGTGAGGAGACATGTTGTAAAGAACTTATATGTATGTGAAACTTCTCATATTAACAACCCCAAGATCCCATTTTAAATGTCCACGCAACAAAGTGTTCTAATAGTATGATGCCCATAAGTTTTATTGATTAGCCTTGGTTAGCTTATTTATATTTCATGATTTTCTAAGTTATCGCAAGGGGTGTCAATGTTACTAGGGGTCTGTTTGTTTGGCTTTTTCGGCAGATACAAACACTTTTTTCAAACTTTTTTCTAACAAATTATTTATCGAGAAATAGATATAGATAAAAAAAAAGTTGGCAGTTCTTATTAAAAGATCAAAAAAATCAAATATAGATAAAATATAGATGTAAATCGGATATATTTACACATATTCTTTTGAAAAATATGCAGATACGGATGAAAAACAGACCATCCAAACATACCCTAGGATACCCTATGGGGGTGTGACAAGAGGTACTAGTACTTAGTGGAGTTTCTGAGTTCTAAGGAAGTTCAGATTATATTACTTATATGTATATATAAATTATAAATGAGTTTGAAAAGAATTTTTCCTTCCTTAGTTTTTTTTTGTCTTTCTTGGGTATGAATTATTTGAGCTGGTCCTTCAAACACTAAGAGATCATGTAAATCTGCATTGGTTTGAATTTTGGTCTTTCAAATTGTATTTGTTGCATTTGGTTGAGTATTGTATTGCATACATTTATTAAATAAACTTGTCTGGTTCTGCTTAGGAAGTGTTGTGATCTAGTTATTCTGTCACGCCCCATAGGGTACCCTAAGCGTAACAGTCCGCCACATGCCATATAAGATTCCCGAATTACCACCTTAGTCTTTCGAGAGTCTCATATAGATGTAGGGCGTACCTTTACAACAATAGAGTACAAGTCCGAATGGAGATAAAAGCTTAATTTGACATGCATAGGCAGTAGGATATAATTCATGAAACATAAATAAATATTACAAATTCTAAGGGGCATTCCCCCGCAAAAGAATATTTAACGGTCTATTACAGTCATCCAAGTCTTAGAAGTTTTCTATGGAAGTCCAATACAAAAATTACAACTTCTAGGGAAAACTCCTAGCTTCGATACCTGTTCAGCCGGGTCACGTCGCCTAAGCCACAAATGGGTAAGCTGCAAAAGGAATGGACTGTAGGGACGTAAGCTAACTAGCTTAGTGAGTGTAATCTCCCACAAAAACATTTATGTCACAGCAATTCAATCAAGTTATTAATCAAGCAAGTATATGCATCAAACACATGAGTTCAACATACATATGACCAATCGGAAATCATATGTGGATGGAATTGCGCCCTCCATCCCGGGTTAGCAAATTAACGACTACTGCGGTACTAACAATATCCCGTTTATGGTTTACGGCTAACCTACGATTATTCGATGTCGTTTATGGTTCACGACTAACCTACGATTATTCGATGTCGTTTATGGTTCACGACTAACCTACGATTATTCGATGTCGTTTATGGTTCACGACTAACCTACAAATGCTAATGCTCCTTCCCCTTGTGATATGAACATGTCAATTTAGCATTAGTCCACGTAGTTGATTAAGCCATTTTACTTAGGCGATCAAACAATTTTTCAGACAAACCATCATAGCTAACTACACAACCAAAGTTTAACACCCGGTTTCGATATTCTTAATTTGAGTTCTTACATCATCATCAACATATAATTTCCCATCATTCCCCATTATTCATATTCCATTCATTTGTCCTACATTCTAGTGCACTACTTTACAAGCACATACAATAAATGAATCGGGAAGAAAAACTCACTCCGCCATTGGTACACCTGTCTTCTAGTAATAATAGTCCGGAGGCAAAGAATCACCGTCCACGGGTTCACCTATTCATATAAGAAATACCCTAATAAGTATTCTACCAACTTAAGACACTAAAACTTTAAGAAAACTTAGTAAAATCGGAATTCGCGTCATTTCCGAAGTTTCGTTTTAAAATGGCCATAACTTGGTCGTTTTAAGTCGGAATTTCGCAAATTTTATACCGATTTCTATCTACTTCGGAAGAGCTTTCTAAATATGAAGTTTAAATCAAGTTTTGAAAATATCTAAGCCTCGAAATTGAGGGATCAGATCTGTACAGCGGGTTTATCAATTCCAAAAATGCGGTTTTTATGAATGCATTTGAGATTCCTAAGTATAAAGTGAACTAAATGCAATGGTAATGATTTTCCCTATCATGAATGTCATGATGTGAACTTTAATGAGTCTATGTTCTTATAACTCTTTTAGATTTAAAGGATTTTAAAATAAACTTTTCTTGGAAACCATTTTATACCAATGTTTAGTAAGTGAATTCACTACACTTGACCACACCTACATATTACAAGGATTTTCTTTAGAAAGACTCTACTTTGTTTAAAGAAGTTTTGACCCTTATATTAGTTATATCCTAAGGCCTTTATTTCCTTAATAAAATCCACATTTATAAACTTTTAAGTGGGTCTTTTACTATGGGGTTTCCAAAAATCCGAATTTACAAAAGTCCATTTTCAAGTTGATTCCTTTAGGAAAAATATATTTTGTACTTAAAACTTTAAGTATTTATTATACCTATATCCTAAGGACTTCATTTATTTAAGAAAATATCATTTTTGAAATTGGAAAAATAGTGTTTTCTAACCCTACATCCATTATTACGAATTTTGTCTACATGACCTTTAGCTCAAAACTTCTATGGACTTCATTTCTTGTTTCCAACATTTTCTTTAGTAAAAACTCATTTGGACTCAGGAAAAATATTACTAAACTTTATCTATTACCCATAGGCTTCATTTCTCTTATAAAATATATGTTTAGAAGTTGATAAAAGTGTTTTTGACCTAGGTTTACAAAGTCATCCGAATTTACACATGTGTGTTTCTTGAAAAGTGTTTTCCTTTTTGACTTTATTATCTTATCTAACCATAGATCTATATACTAAAAAGGTTATTTACTAAAGACAAAAGCATTAAAGACTATTAATGCACATAGACACAAAATAATAATGAAACTTTAAATGCCTACATGATTATGAGTAATAAAATGATAGATCTATTATTCCATATGCTCAAATGAGTTTTGAAAACATAAAACTATATTTTTCTAAAAGATCTTTGGTTTAAAAACACTTTTTGTTGGAGGAACATAAAGCTTTTGGTATGAAAGCTTCTTTAAAAGTTAGATTCACTTTGTAATGGTTCGGTATTCTTGTCTTGATATCTCATTCTCCCTACCAAAGATCATGGGGACACTTAGTTGAAATATCCAAGAATTACTTAGCCATAACAAAGATGTAAGGATGGAAAGGGAAAAAGGCTTACTTACTTGAAGTGGAATGGAGATGTAAAGAGGAAATGGAGAGTTGTGTGTGTGTGTGTGGGGCTTCAAAACTTTCGGCCAAGAGGGAAATGGGGAGAGAAAATGAGAGCTTTTTACTTTGAAAAATTTGGAAAGTGAAAGAATGAGGAAAGAGAGAGAAAAAGTAGTATATATATAAGTTGGAATTAGGTTAAAGAAGTGAGAAAATTTTCAAATGGAGCATGGATGGGGGGGGGGGGGGGGGGGGGGGGGGGGGTGGTGATTTGATTTGTCTCCCTTGATTTGTCTTTGATTTGATTTTTGCATCACTTGTCATAAATTGTAATAAAGATGAAGGGACAAAAGTTATGGAAGAAAGGAGTTGATTTGAGTGATGGTAAGGGTTAGATTTGTAGGGTGGGCTAATAGGTAGACTAGGTAGTACTTTATGAATAGTAGTGAATAGTTGACAAGACAATTTAATTTCCGGTAGTAATAAAATACGAATAAAAAGGCTATAACTGTATTTTTCATAAACCGGAAAATTATGAAAAATATATTTTTGAAATCCTTATTTTATTTCGGTTCAAATGAGTACTCATAAGTATATTTTTGAAATTCTAGTTCCGGGGCACGTTTTTCTATAATGGGTCTCGGGATGACCCGGAATTGAAATTTTCCAAAAATCTGATATTTTCTTGGTTTGAAATATAATTAGGAACTATATTCAATTTTAAATTTTCTTATAAAGGTTTCTTAATTGGAAACCGAGGAAAAGCCGGAATTAGGGTTCCTAGTTCTCACTCCAGACTTGAGCTATTCCGGTTTAGTTTGGTTTTGGTTTCCGGTTCTAGGGTTATCTTGGCTACTTGAAAAACCGGGGTTTACATATTCACTAAGCCATTGTTTTCTCAACCTCCTATAGACTTCTACGGTTACAAGAATTACTAAGGTTGGTCATTATTTAGGAGTTAGAGTTGGCGCATAATATCAAAGGAGCTAAGACTTGGAATGAAATGATAATCTAGTATTTTGTATGATGACAATGTTTGTATAAGTCTTAATGTAATAGTTAAGGACTTAATGTAAGAAATATGTAATAAAGCCTTTTGGAGACTAATAGTTGTAAAGTTGTGATGTAATGACCAAGGACTTTTTGTAGTGTTATTCTTGTATGTGACTTATATATATGCAATCTAATCACCCTTTGATTCTGTTATAACTATCCACTGCCATAGAGTATTCTATTCGTGCCATGTTCATGTATCATTCTAGAAGTCTCAAATAGATTAACATAAACATCTGTGACTCCAGTTTGTTATATGTTACATTGATACTACTAGGGTACCCTATGGGGGTGTGATAGTTAATGCCTCTCTTGAGTGTTAAGAACTCTAGATCTAGATTAGGCTACTGGAATCTCTTCACAAGTTATCAACAACCTAGATTGCATAAAGACCAATAATCCTTTTATTAAAACCCATTTTAATGAATTCAAAATCATATGATAGAAAGTTTTACTACCTTTATCTCTAGGTGGTCATGAGCAACTCCATTAGCAGCCTAGATCTATTCAAAACAATGATTCTCAATTTATTCAGTTAAAATCAAACATGGATCTCCATAGTGCACACACATAAACCAAAGAATTGAACAAATCACACTTCAAATAGATGCCAAAACAAGTTTTAATTACAACCATATGCAATGTGACACTTAACCATATGAAATGCACACATGATAAATGTAGATAACACATCTATGGGTGTCCGAAGCCATAGACAGTATAGATTTACACTGTCTATACTTCAGTTGTTTCGGATGGAACCCGTCTCAGGCAACATCCATCCTTGCCCAACATTGGCAAACATAAAAGGTAGACCCCGACTCAGGCAACATCTACCAAGTAGACCCCGACTTAGGTAACATCCACTTTCACTTAACGTGGGTGAACTGTCACGCCCCAACGGGTATCCTAAACGTGACAGTCCGCCACACTCAATATGAAAGCTTAAGTATGACAACCTTAGTCATTTTCAAAAGCTTTTATATTAAGTGTAAGGCTTACTCTCAAAATTTTAGAGGACCAAATGTGGATTAATGAAGCTTAAGGAGATATAAAAACATATTAAGAAAAGAGGATTCACAATAATTATTTGTTCATGGCAAAGACTTTACAAACTTAAGGACAGTTCCTTGAATTACTAATCTAGTACATATTATCATGCCAATACTAAGCTATACTTTATCCAGATTTCTAATGTTCAAAAGGGGATTACCTGCCCGCATGGTCCACGCGGCTTAACCATAAGTAAGGGAACTGCAAAAGATATCTATCGGGGTATAAGTTACTAGGCTTAGTGAGTAAATCCCAAAAGTTCATACTTGAAGTCAATTATCAATCAAGTTTATTATTCAAACGTATGAAATGCAACAACCACGTGAGCATACAAGACATATGACTTTCCGGGAATCATATGTTGAATGAATTTACGCCCTTCATTCGGGGTTGGGGATTCAGGCCAATTACAACCACCACTTTTAAAAACAATTTTATAGATCTTACCGGCTCCTATACGCCATCAAAACTTGTAGTTATTACAGGCTCCTACTAGCCATCAAAAACTTGTAGTTATTACAGGCTCCTACTAGCCATCAATTTTTGTAGTTCTTACCGGCTCCTACTCGCCACTTACATGATATACCGGTTATGTCTACCACCACTATTATACACTTGTCCCACCAATTGTATAGTAGTGAATGCAATGTGACCCAACATATGAAGTGCATGAATAATTTCTCCAATTAAAGTCTAGTAGTTACGTTTAAATTCTTTCAAGTGATCAATCAATTTCAAACATTTCAAGATATTAATTCACATACAACTTTATTACAAACAAATCGAGTTTCGATATACTTAGTATTCTTTCAACGTATTATCATACACTTCCTTTTGATTCTTCTTAAATTCTAGTGCAACTAATTTTTACAAGCACAATCAAGAGTATGAAAAATAACGGGAAGTAACTCACGATGCCATTTGTCGTCTATTCCTCTAAGCGGATGAGTCGTTCACACACTCCACTTAAATGTAATAGTTCTTGGGGTGAAGAAATCCTTCCTCGGGATCACCTAACCAAAGAAAATACCCATAATGAGTTTTTCTTGAAGATTTTCTTGAATTTTGACAAAACAATGTCAAAGAACGTTGAAGTTCGTATAGAAGAATGTTCCAACTTAAAATGGCCATAACTTGGTCATTTTAACTCGGAATCGCGCATATAATATACCGATTTCTATCTACTCGAAAAGATCTACCCATTTCTAAAATTATTTCCCACAAAAAAAGCCATATAGGCTCCGAAAAGTGGCGACAAGACTCACCACGGATTTTTCAAGTAAAACGACTTTGGTTCAAGAAATCAAAATTTGTTTGATAAATACTTAGTTATCTATATAGTTGAAAAATTCTCTTTTTTATAACTATATAACTCATATTTAAGCATGCTCAAGTGTCTTGTTGTCCAATTATTTTTCTTAGGTAAAACAATGTGGGTTGAAGCTTTTCGGAAATTGTTTTTGTAATTTCTTTGAAATGAATGAATACCTTGTTTTCTTTATTTTCTAAAAACGTTTTATGTTGGTTTTATTTATCTTTTTCTAAGTGACTCTTGAAAATAAAATTTTCTATTTTCTAAGTTACATTAATACTATATTTGAAATTTTCTAGAAAATATGCTATTCTTCATTTTTCTTGTGTAAATTCCTTTGTTTACTTGTTATGCAAAAATTCCTTACTTGATATTTCTCATTCTTTTTCTTATTTTCAAAAATAATCATCCATGCATGAAAATTTGTTTTCTTCATAAAAACAAGGTGGAACAATTTAGGACTTTTTGTAGAAAAACTAATTTCTATAATCTTATTAACTTCTTTTTGAAATCTCGAAAAGAAATAACTTTATTATTTTTCAAGCCATAAATTTTCTTTGCCTATTTGTTTGCAAGGTCTTTAAAAAATTTCCGTAGTCTTTCATCCTATTTCTTTATGAAAGAACCGTTTTGTCAAAAAGATATTTTCTTTTGAAAACAAGGTAGAGTAACAAGGAATTAAGTAGCTTTTTAAGTAAAAATAGTTTCTAAATTCATAATGAATTCTTTTTGGCAATTTGAAAATAAATTTATTTTCGTTATCCTATATTTTTATGTTTTACATAAACTTATTCCTAAGTGACAAAAAGCCTTCTTTTATTTGATCATCTTTAGAAAATAAAACTTTTGGACAACAATCTAAATGAACATGATTATGAGAATAATAATAAATAAAATAACATAAAGCATAATAATAAATCAAGTATTGGAGTCTTAGCTTTTTCAAGGCTCCCGGGACTAAGAAATAAACTAGTCCCATAATAAAATAAATGAAAGAAAGAAAAGCTTGTTTTGACTTGATGAGGACAAGTCTAAGACTAGAGACTAGTCTTAATTTCAACAAGGAATAAATAAATAAATTGCAATGGAAAAGTAAATAAATTGCTTTGCATGAAATAAATAAATTGCAGTGAGCTTATATGCTCTAAAGAATATGTATATATATGTATAGATATATAAACAATAATAAATCAACATAAACATAAATGGATTGGCATGAACAAGAACAACACATGAACATAATGTAGTTTCCACAACTTGTAGTATTTGGAAACTCACACTATGGTCATGTAAAGTTACATGACATGAAGAAGAAGAAAGAATTATAAATGGGTTACCTAAAGAAGACTTTGATATGGTTATGTGGTTATGGGTTTTTGTTGTTGGTGGAAGTTGTTGTGGAATTATTTTGAGAGAGTTTTGAGATAGTAATTTGAGAGAGCTTTGAGAGGAAAAATTGAGAGAGTTTTGGTAAGAATTTGTGGGTAGTGAATGTGTGAAAGAAGTGAAAGAGGAGGGGGTATTTATAGGAAAATGGGAGTGATTTTTGTGTGATTAAAATAAATGCAAAATTAAAACAAATTGAGTGGGAGAGAGAGAGGGGCGCCGGCCATTGCATAAAGGGGGGGGGGGGGGGGGGGGGGGGGGGGGGGGGGTGTGGGGGAAATTGATTTATTTTGTGACTTTTTGGAAAATAAAAGATGTAATTTGTAAGGTAGATGTGATATAAAGTTATGGGAAAGGTAAAAAGTAAAGATTATAGGTTATGTAGTGTGTAAGAGTAGGTGTAAGAAAAAGTAGAGATAAAAGAATAGTGTAGAATAGTAATGAATAGTGTAATGTAAAGTAGATATGACAATTAAAGTACCGGTAGTAAGAAAATACGCGTATAATAGCCATATCTGTTATTTTTACTTACCAAAAAATTATGAAACTGATATTTTTGGAAAACTTATATTTTTACGAGTCTAACGGTATATTCGGAATATTTTTACTAGTCCGGGCTTCCGGACACGTTTTTCGAGAACTGTGTCCAATCGGGTTCAAAGGACACCCGAATTTCGCGAAACTGAAACTTTTATAAAACCTATGGTTATTACGAGCTATTTGGGCTAATTATCCTAACTTCGTTTTTCCGGGCCAAAGAAAACGGCAATGCCGGATTTAGATTGATACGGTAATCCAGGGTTTTGTTGATCTTTAGGGTTTCGTTTGACTTCCGGTTAGGTTTTGTGCTAAACCGATTCCGAAATTTTAGGGGTTTACATGAACAATTCTTTAGCATCGCCAGTAGACCCCGACTTAGGCAACATCTACCATTACCTCATGACAAGTAGACCCTGACTCAAGAAACATCCACTGTCAAAATATTACTCGGAAATGTTCCAAGTTTATTTCACAAACTATTTTAGTAAAACTTAGTAATTTCAAAAGACTGAAAGAGTGACTTGAGAAAATCCAAGGTTTGTTCCTTTTGAGATACATTTTGGAATACTTTCAATTAAAAATCTAGGACATTTCTTATAGGGGGTTCAATTACATGCAATGAATATACCAATTAATTTAGCTAGTATTTATTTAGTCTGACGATCATGCATATGATGGCACTCACAACAACCAATCATTCAACAAACAAGAAATATAACCAACATAACAACAAGTGATAGCAAGCACAACAGCGTAATAAGATACAAGTCACTCACTTGTGCATTTTACTTATAGATCGTAGAAATCTTCTAGAAACTTAGGGTCTTGGCTGAAAGCTCTCATAGAACAACAAACATATATTGCTAACACATAATAAAGAAGGTGGAACTCTTATAACAGCTTTAAGTGTTCTAGATTCTCATTATAACTTCTTAGCCTATGCTCATCGCCATTGCTTGTAAACCCCTAAATTTTTCATAATTCTTAAAAAAATAATAAAATAAAATAAAATAAAATAATTCTAGAAGTCAAACACTAAAGTTGAGACCTTGAAAAATGACCCAAAGTTAAAACCAAATTCTAAATAAGATCAAATATGAAAGTTCTTAACTTTAAGAAAATGAAAACCATCAAAACAAAATGGAGAATCCAACGATCGTTTGATTTAACAACCGTACATCAACCAAATAATCTATTTGTTCCTTAACACATAAATCAAGATGATATATTCAATTAACTCTAGACAACAAAATACTAAAACCTTAAATCTTTTGGTGAATTTTAGAATAAAAATTTTCAATTTCAACTAAAAGTCAAACTGAGTCAACCCATAACCCTAGACTTGGTTAAACGATCCCGAGAATTGAAAAATATTAAATAATCACAAATAAAATAAACCATAGATGTTGAACAAAAAATATAACACAGACAAACCCCTAAAATTTCATGGTCTTACAAATAAAACCAATAAGCCGGAAGTCAAACCGAAATCCTAAAAGCCAACGAAGTCTACAACAAACCCTAGAGTTTAAGATTCGGCAATCCCGTGCTCTTAAACACTAAACAACGAAACTGAAATAATTGTTGATAATAGCTTGTAATAATACATGGAAGCTCAAAAATATCATATTCACAAATTTCTAGTACCTTTCGGATCCGAACGGGATTGGTTTTCGAAAACCGTGCCTTGGTACACCGGATAATAAAAATATTTTGATAACACCATTAGACTCGTAATAATATAAAGATTCAAAAATATCAGTTTTTGAATTTTTTAGAATCTAAAAATATCTTATGTAGCTCATTTACTCGTATTTTATTACTACCGATATTTTATTTGTCTAGTCTACTATTCATAGTACTATTTCTACTATTCATCTATTTTTACTTTTTCTTACTATCTATTCTTACTACCTATACACTTATTTTCTTACTTTTCACCTTTTCAATACACTTTACATCAAATCATATCCTACATATTAATTATTTTCTTACAAAAATACAAATTTAATCTCTCTTTCTCCCTTTTTCTCATGGTCGGCGCCACACACCCTACCCCCGCCCCCCCGCCCAGCTACCTTCCCTTAAGTTTTCTTTTTCAATTTATTTTATTATATACAATTTCTCTCCATCTTCAACTATAAATACCCCTTTCCCTCTACTTCTTTCACACACTCATCTACCATAACAAAACTCTTCCAAAATCACTCCTCAAATCCTCTCTCCAAAAAATTTCTCTTCACTTTTCCAAATTTCTTACATTTCATCCCCTCACATACTACCAAAACCTCTCTTTAATTACTACAACTAATCCTTTCCTTCTTTAACAAATTTATAACCTTAGGTAAAACTTCTTGTATTTACTCATCATATTAATATAACTTAACATGAACTTAGTGTATGTTTCTTAAGACTCATGAGAGTTAAAGAAGCAACAATATGTTCATGTTTTGTTTTCGTCCATGTTTATATCTTCCTTTATGTTATTATTGTTATTATGCTTCCATATTTATATTTAACTAAATATATCTATGTAGCTATATATATCTTTTAGAGCATATAAGCTCACTTGTTATTGCAATTTATTTACTTTCATGTTTTAAGACTAGTCTTAGACTTGTTCTTATCAAGTTAAAACAACTTTTTCTTTTTTTTTTCTTTTTCTTTTTGGGACTAGTTTATTCTTAGTCCCAAGATGCCTTGATGAAGCTAAGGCTCCCAATACTTGACCAGGTTACCTTGATGAAGCTAAGGTTCTTCATACTTGATATTATTATCTTGGTTATTATTTGCCTCTTACATCTTTCTTATGTTTTCATTTTCATACTACATGCTCATATACATGCATCATTATAATGTTATTGTCTCAACAAAATCTAAAGTAGAATTTTCTTTAATAAAGGAAATGAAACCCACTTTCTTAATATATATCTCTATCACCAAATCAAGACATTGTTATCACATCCATAGGAAAAATTTTTCTTTTTCACCTTCTTTTCAAACTCACTAAGATTTTTTCCTAAATAACAATAAAAATGATTTTCTCAAAGAAGTTAACTAACAAAATAAATATTTTCTTTTACCATGATGAGTCGCATAAAGTTATAAAACTTAGTATTAATAAGTTGCGATATACAAGTTTTTTTATAAAAAGCTTAAGATTGGAATCTCTCCAACTTCTTAACAAAAACTAAAAAGTAAACTAGTTTTCGATGTTAAGATAAAATCAATCCACTAATTTATAAACTCACTTAGAAAAATAAAGGTTTCTAAGTTTAAGTAATATACTTGTTTTCAAAGAAATAAAAATATAAACTTGATAAATTTCAAAAAACAATAGTCATTATCAACAACGTAGGAAAATAATAAAACATGATTTTCCTTCCAAATAAAAGTAGTAAAAGACTTAAGAGGCCAAGTTTAGAAAAAAAAAAATTATTTTAAAGGGATTAGGAAATGAAAATATAATAGGCAAAAGATTTATTTATCAAACCATTCCCTTTTAAAAGGAGAAATATGAATAACTCAAATTTTATATGATACCAACAACTTAATAGCAATTTTAGAAATTTCAATCCTTAATACTAGAAGCAAAATTTTGTAGGAAATCAAAGTTAAGAAAAAATTAAATTATTTTAGAAAAGAAATTGGAAGACAAAATAAGAAATATATTCATTTACAATAACCCAATAATTTATGAAGTTCTTTCAAAACAACTAGAAAAGAAAATGTTAAAAATTCAAGTTTTCAACACCGTAAGATGAATTGCTTTGTGAAAAATAATCATTGACAACACCATTAAATTTTGCATACTATATGAGGCTATATATATAGGTTTCCAAAGGATTTTTCCAACTATACAAATATCTACATTTTGATACAAGTATTTTCGGATAAAGAAAAGTTTGCAAACTTGTGTTTTGAAAACTATAATTTTTCATGATGAGTTTTTATTCTACGGTTTCGGAATCTAAATGACCTTATATGACAAAAACAACCTTAGAAATGGATAGATCTTTTCGAATTGATAGAAAATGGTATGTTATATGCAAAATTCCGAGTTAAAATGAGCAAGTTATGGCTATTTTAAGTTGAAATTTCATTCTATGAGATTTTTGACAAATATAGTGAAATAGAATTAGGAAGTTTAAGTAGAATTTTTATGAAATACTCATCTCGAGTATTTCTTTTTTCTAAGTGATGTGGAATATGAGATTTCTCTTCCTGAGGATTACTACGACTAAGAAGATTACGAAATGGATGAGTGAGTTATTCCTCTTAATTTCGTTACTTACTTATGCTTGTAGAATAGTGCATTAGAATACTAAGAAAAGATAAAAATGGACATGTATGGGGAATTCAGGGATATGTATATATGTGATTCTATGCTTATGTGATGAAATGAGAATTAAGTATATCGCAACTTTGAATTGTTTGTTTAAGTATTTTGTTTACCTGCATGTATGCTTGCTTATTGTTTGCTAAATTGTTTGATCGCCCCTAAGAAACCTTAATAAGGTTTGACTTAAGAAAAATAAAGCGTTCACGCATAGCATCCACCAAATCACATTTCTTTCAAAAAGATGCTACTCCTATGTGTAGAGTTGAATGGGTTGTTATCGTGCTGTAACATAGGCCCTGTTCTTTCCTAGAGAATCCACATCACTCGAGGAATGTGGCTCTAGGTTTAGAGTCGAGCCAACCGAACGCTTTGGGCGGGGGCCTAGATACTAATAATAGAAGGTCGAGGATCTTCATCAACCATTCCCTAACAATCGATATGGAGGGGTAAATCTGTTCTATATATGGTTTCCGGATAACTATATATATTTGTGTAATCATGTGATTGTTGCATAATATACATATCATATGCATGAAAAATTAAATGAACTTGTTTGAAATCATGGTGTGAATGAAATGAATATCTCACTAAGCTAGTTGAAAGCTTATACCCCCATAGATTCTATTGAAACAGGTATACCCATGGCCTTACTTGAAGATCGTGATATTAAGGAAGTCTCGTGATATTAAGGAAGTCATGGATGGATGTTAAACTTTTATGAAGGCAATGGAAACATATGATGAAGTTATTTTGTAAAATTCCTTAATGTAACGTATACTATGTTAGTATTTTGGAGATTTCTAAGAGTGTATTTATATTGACTTGAAGACAATAGCGGCGGTATGCCCCTAAGATTTGTAATCAACCATATTTATGTTTTATGATAAGTATTCTCCTTGACTTGTTACTTAATGATTATTAGTGTAAATTGTGCTACTCCGATGTGTTTCCTTGGTTGTGATGTATGCCTTGTACATGATATGGAAACCTTTGCATGACTAAGGTAGTCATTCTTAAGCTTTAGTAACTACCACGTTTTAGGTACCCCTCGGGGCATGACATCGCTTACAACTATGGTTGGGTTGAGGGTCACACTGTTGGATAGACTAAGCTCAATCTTAAGCAAATTGAGTGTCGAAGTTCACTTAGGAAGGGTTATAGGGTACATAAGTACAAGAAAATATGTCACGTCTCAATAAATTAGGGGTCAAGTGCTATTAAAAACGTTCATAGCTTGTGTTGGGGTACGCTAAGGGCTTGACATTAGGCCTCGACTAAAGCTGCGTGCAAAACACTTTGTTTAAATTTGGCTTCAACAATCCTCAATGATTGCCGCGGGATACGTTGAGGGCTTGACAGTATGTTGCGATGACACTGTGTTCCAAACTTAGAACAATTTTAGGCACGACAACTTCTCCGTGTCTGTCAAAGGCAAGTCCAGTGCTCGACTATAGGCCGTAATAGATACTGTTCATAAAAAACTTACCTCGTGACACTTACATTAAGTCTACGTTTGATCTAACTCGAGGGTAAACTAGGCCATGATGACTTAAAATATATACAAAAACTCTAAAACACCACTAACTTCTCCAAAATAGATCTTTGCATCAAAGCGCACATAAAAACAACCTAGAACACATCAACAGTAGCAACACACTAATCTAACAGGAACTTTATCTTCTAAACCCAAACTTAGAACCAACATAAGAGCTTAAAGGTTAGGTCTATTAATATAATGCATGATATGTTTTTCTTTGGTTTAAATAAATTAAGTTAGCTTTGTTTGTAAACTTTCAATAGACTTAACATAACTTTAGGCCTTGACGAGCTTAGAAAATAAGTTTTGACACTTTTTAGAAAAGCAAGGCCCAGGTATAACTTTTGTTTAAAGACATTAAAAACATCATTCATTTTAAGCTTAAACCAACTCAAGAAGGATGTTGTTATCGGTTGTTAACATTTTTAGCAAACTAAGCTTCGTTTTTCAGTTTTCCAAAACATGATATTTGCTAAAAGTGATATTTCACTCGTGAATAGTGAAATGTGCTCATGCACTGGTATATTTGACAAGGACACCTTTTGCAACTTTTGAAAACAAGGTAAAACGATGATACTTTCTGTAACTTCTCGAAAATAGGATAAAACAAGTTATTGTCATCCTTTTCAAGATGACTTCACTTTTTAATTTCAAAACAGTGATTGTCAAACTTGTAAACACGATCTTAGGGTTTCTCAAACTAAGAACACAAAAGTTTGGGAAGAAAAGATTTTTGATGAGGATAAAAGAGAGTATTTTTAGAAAAAGAGATGCTTCGAAAATATCATGTTTATTTTCTAAAAACAACAACAATTCTAGTTGGTGTAAACTTTCAAATTGTGATTACTTTTCCTATACGTAAAAGAAAATAAATATGGTTTAACAGGGAATTGTCATATCCGTATTTAATGAAAGAAGCTTTACTTAAGAGAGAAGACAATATATCCATGCTTTAAAACTCATTGTAACGGTTTGTAATAAATTTTGGGTACT
Source organism: Combretum micranthum (assembly GCA_024138025.1). Lineage (NCBI taxonomy): Eukaryota > Viridiplantae > Streptophyta > Magnoliopsida > Myrtales > Combretaceae > Combretum > Combretum micranthum. Next base: position 141,420 of record JAMXBD010001777.1, read on the forward strand.
TTTAGAAAATGTTTAATTATAAAATTGAAAAACCACAACCCTTTTAATATATGCAAAACAACACATTATATGACATAACTTAAATTAAACATACTAAATTATTTTATTTAAATTTATATTTGATTGATGATTTTATGATTTAAATTGTTATAGTTAAGTTATTATAATTTGATTTGACGATATGATAAATTATTGGTATAGGAATATCTTATAATTGAATTATATGTATATTGGTGAAGTTAAGTCATTATAGTAATATATATGGAATTGTATTGAAAATAATATGATATGTTTTATTTTGTGATGATTAGGAGACTTCTGAGCCACAAAAATTATAGAAAAACCCAAAGCCTATCTTCTTTACAAAATAAACTAAGCCTACACACACATTCAAGCCAAGCCCATGTTTGACAATCTTCTAAAGGCTTCTAAATGTTCAAAAATTCAAAAGAAAGTAGCAAAATATCAATCCAAAATAGACCCCCATCGTCCCCCTCTCTCTCTTCTTCTTCCTCATCTTCCAAGATACAAACAAGCCCAAATTCCACCTCAAAATCTCTTATAAACCTATACCAGTTTTAAAGCAAAGAATCAATCCAAGGAATAAGTAAAAGTAAGATTTAAACAAGGGAAGTGAAAAGAAAGCTTAGTTGATCTAGTAGCATAAAAGTATGTAAAATGATTTCTTGCTAATTATGTTTAATTATAGTTTCTAGTTGATGTTAATTGTTGAATAGGAGTAGAACTTTGGTGTTTAGACAAGTTAATGGTTTAATGACATGTAAATTAAATTAGATATGCAAATCACACATGTACCTTAGGTATTTGAAGAAATGAATTTTTAGTTTATGATGAGTTGATATGTGTATTGATTTGGGATTTCTATTTATCTTTGAAAAAAAAAAATGTGTATTGATGTTGCTAATGATAAATGAGTAGAACTTGAATGATTAGAGTGATAATAGAGTTCTACAAGCATGAATAATGGATTTATGTTTTAAGTTAGGATTATTGTGCATATATATGTGAAATGAACATGAGTGCAAGAGAACTTGATGATGTTTGGTATTATGATTATAGGTTAGTTTTGATATGTTTTTATAAACAAGTAAGGCCTTAGTAAAGAGTTAAAGGATATAGAACTTTGAAATCTTTGAAATAAGTATCAAAGGACCAATACCCTATTCATAACGGGCGTGTTCGAGGCCATTATCTCATTGGATCCAAATTTTCTTGATGGTCACAGCCATAATAAGGCTTGTAATCTTCTCTGTGTATTTTTAAAAATGAAACAGCCTTGATCATTGCCGTTACAAGGGCAATTATATCCACTGTGCGATATTTAAAGCTTGATCACAGCGGTTACCAAGCCAGTGATCTCCTTTGACCTCTTTTTTTTAAGGGCACGACCTAAATCACGGCCGTTACAAAGGTCGTTATCTCCTCAGATGATTTTTGGACAAATTTAACTAAGCTGTTATGGGCATATTCATCATCACGGCCTACATCATGGCCATTATAGTAGGCATAATCTCCTAATACGGGCATGACAAGGCAATGAGTTATACCACGACCCAAGATCACGACCGTGATGGTACCCGTGATAAACATCACAGCCTTTGTCACGGGCATGGCATACTTTTTGATACTATTCATATAAAAGAAAAAACAACAACAATAAATGAATGAATAATGAAATGAGATATGTAAGTATAGATACATATGTGAATATGAAGTTATGACGGTTTGATATTTTATTTGAATTTGATGAAGGCGAAATGATTTAATGTTTAAATATGAATCATTGATGTTTTATATGAAATGGTTCTTTGATAAATTCTCGTATTTAGTTGAGTTTGAAACTGGTCATTTACCTGATAATTCTAATTATCAAGTTATGTAGTAACTTGTTTGTTGAGTGTTAAGTTAGACATTATCGAATCAAATTTAATTAAAGATTGGCTTAAGACATGTTTAAATTGTTTGTGCGTGTACGGTTGAATCCCTTTCAAGGAGCGACTGTAAACCCCTGTTTTCTAAGCCCTAAACCTTAAGCCGGAAAGTCTACCGGAGACCTTAAGTCAACCAATCTTGAGTAAAACCCTACAGTTTAGATCCCGAAAACCCGAGTTCGCAAATCGAGGAGTTGAAAAATAATTGAAGTGTTTAGAATAGTCCGTAATAATATTTGATTTATTAAAAATATCAGATCGGTTCAATTTCGGCTTATTTCGAACCCGTTTGGATACTGCTTTGGAAAGCGTGTCCCGGGGCTCGGAAAATTAAAAATATATCTTTAATATTTTTAGACTCGTATTTTTATAAGGATTTCAAAAATATCAAGTTTAGAATTTTTCGGATTCTAAAAATATCAGTTATAGCTCATATAAGCTTATTTTACTCTTACCGGTAACTAAATTGTTAAATTTCTAAAAATAATTTAATTGATTATTTTATTTAAATCATAAAAATTCTGCTACTTCAATAAAAATATTTTTCTTAATTTATTTATAAATTTTCTTATTCAAAAAGTCACTTTATCAACCCATACTTCAAGTACACATACATTATCATTACTACACATTATTATGTCTTCTTTTGCTTTTTCTTACACTCCTCTTCCCAAAATTGCAGCTGCCCATTCCCCATAAAATAGCCACCTTTCATTATTTTTAGTCAATTATTTGATATTTTAAAAGTCTCATTTAGTTGGAAATGGATGCAACTTGTTACACTTTCAAAATACAAGTTAAAAATCAAACAAAACCACCTCCTACACCCTCTACAAATCACGCCAGCCCCCCTTGCAGCTGCATGGATTTTTATTTTTTTTTTAAATTTATTTAACACACATTTATCTCTATTTAAACATCTCATTCCCTCTCTCTTTCACCTTTACAAACCCTACATTTTTCCTCTCTCTTTTTCCCTCTCTTTTCCTCTTCTTCCTTGCTTTTCTTTCTTGAAAACAAGCTGTCCACATTTTTATTTCTTACTTCCATACATATTTCTTGCAATTATTTGAGGTAATCTTTCTCTTTTAGCTCTTATAAGATGTTCTAGGATCATACCATGAATGTTTCATGCATCAAAGGACATTCCACAAGCTTGAAAGGCTATGGATGATGATGCCAAGAAGTGAAACATTCCTCTAGATGATGATCTCTTTTGTTCTTAGTATTTTTGTTATATGGAAGGCTTGTTTATCTTCTTGTTTATGTGATAACTTGTAGATCTAGAGTTTTATCAAGCTTTAGTTATGTTTATGTGTAGATCTAGGAGTTCAAGGCCTATTACTAAGTTTTTCTTATGCTTTCATGGATATATATTGAGTAGATCTTAGATTCAAGTTGGAATGAAAAAGAAAAATTCGTAACTTGTCAATGCCCTATTTTAAAAACCCTCTTTCAAGTCTTAAAATGGAAGCTTTTGTTAAGAAAATGAAGGTTTGATGGATGTATATCATCAAGGCTTCATCTTACAAGAATCAAAGTTGATTTTCAAAGTTTATTTTCAAAAACAAAAATTGTATTCTCGGATCAAGACAAAGATCCAAAATAAAAACATGTTTTCCAACTCACAAATGAGGATTTTATTCAAGAAATGAAGGGTACTTGAGATATAATATGTAATGGGTTGTTTTCCATGAGTTTTGATGAATTTTCTCAAGAGATATGTCCAAAATAAATTTATGAAAATTCGGATCAAGACCAAGACCTATTTTTGAAACCCATCAATCAACTTTAAAATGAAGATTTAGACAAAAATATAAGAGGCTCTTGATATAGATATCTTAAGGAATGGATTTTCATAAGTTTGAATGGGTTTTCCTAAGAAGTATTGCATAAATCAAGTGCTTTGTAGAAGACAATATTTAGGTCTTGTTTTCATTGTAAGTTTCAAAGTGGAAATTCGTAATTATGAGAAGACCAATTTTGAAAACCTTCTTTTTGATCTCAAAACAAGTATTTTACATTGAAAATGAAATGCTTGGATGATACTTAATATAGGAAAAATTATTTTCATTGAACTAAGTGAGTTTTAGTAGAGGAATTACTCAAAACAAGGCAATGAGTTTCAACTTGTGAATGTTGGTTTTATGAATATGGATTCTTAGAAGTTTCTTTTGAACATTATGTTTGGGATTAGATAAGCATGTAATCTCTTAATTTTGTTTATAGGATCTCCTTGCAAGTTAGGACTAATATGAGTCAACCTAAGTAGTTAAATAGAGTAGATATGGCAATTTTTCACAAAGGCTCAAATCTGGAATTTTCGCAACCCTACTGTACAGTACGTTTCCGACCCTTAAATGACCTTAAATGTTTGAATTAACTTTGGAAATAGATAGCTCTTTCGAAGTAGGTATAAATCGGTATATTATAAGCTAAATTCCGAGTTAAAATGAGTTAGATATGACCTTTTTAAGTTAAGGATTCAACCTAGACGGAAATTGACGAACTTAGTAAATAAAATTGTTAAGTTTAATAGAACTTCATAAGAGATGCTCATTGAGGGTATTCTTTGTACCTAGGTGAATTGGAGGACGGGTTACCACTTCCCGAGGACTATTACGACTAGTGGATTTTCACTACATGGACAAGTGAGTTCATTTCTCAATTAATTATGCTCTTGGATGTGCTTGTAGTAGTAGTGGCATTAGAATTAGGAAAAGATAAAATTGTGTTTGAATGGTGATCTAAACTTGCATGAATGAACGATAAGTATATCGAGGCAAGCTTTGTTGTAATATTCTTGTATGAGCTAGTATAGATTTGGAATGTCTGAAAATTGTATGGTCACCTTTAAATTATCTAAGTAATATGTCATGATTATATGAATAAACTGTACATGCATCTCACGTAGTGAGTCGTATATCATTGTCGAGTATATCTTTGGTGGGACAAAGGTGTACTTGGGAGGCAGCGGGTCTTTAACGAATGGGGCTAGGGTTGCATGACTTATGGACCACCCCATTCGAATGATGAAACTATGGTTGCATGACTTATGGACCAACATTAAAGATTGTGGTTGCATGTCTTATGGACCACCCCACTTAAGATTGGGATTATGGTTGCATGTCTTATGGACCAACTTTGGAATTGTAGTTGCATGTCTTATGAACTACCCCAAACCCCGAATGGAGGGCGTAAATTCATTCACTTATGACTACCGGAAAGTCATATGCCTGCTTGCTCATACGCTTGTGCATTCATATGGTTGCTTAATTATAACTTGCTTGTATAGATATTTTAGCTTGGTCGGGCATGTTACTTGAAGAAATTGAATCTCACTAAGCATTAGCTTATACCCCAACAGTTTTTGTTGCAGCGTTCCTATTTTTGGATGTTCCGAGAGGACATTATGTGCAGGGTTATCACATGGAATTAAAGAGCTTTTGAGGAAGTCGGGACCTAGTATAGGCGTGGACTTCTAGGAAAATCTCTTTAATGTGAATTAACATATGTGTAATTGGAGCTAAACGATGTAGACTCCTATTATTTTGGCGGGGGTATGCCCCCTTGGCTTTTGTAAAGTTAACTGTTTATTTTGTTGTGATTTATATTCTTGATGCTATGAATGCTTTCTTAAGACTACTCGAATCAAAGTGTGATCCTAAAAGTTGTGTGAAGTACACCTTACACACGATATGTAAACTCATGGGATGACTAAGGTTGTCATACGTAAGTTTAGATATCGGGTGTGGTGGACTGTCGCGTTTAGGGTACCCTTTGGGGCGTGACAGCGACAACCCTGTCAACTAGGTTAACATGGTAGATTAGGCACTTAGGCCACCCCTATCATGATGCAATGACTTTTAAAAGTGGTTCAACAGGTAATTGATAGGAGGAATAATATCGCTGTAACATTTGCTTATTCTTAAGAAGAAATAATATGATTTAGTTCACGTGTATGGAGACAACTGAACTAGGTGATATTATGGATTAAGTTAAGTAAAGTTGAGTAACGCCGTGAATCATATATGAGATTATTAATTGTAAAGTTTATCTAAGAGATATAAGTATTCAGGCTACTTATATCAACTTCTTGAGTAGCTACTATTATTTAAGACCATCGGATTCACAAGGATTGCAATTGGAGTTTGAATACTCTAGTGTTGAAATGTTTTACTTAAATAAAGATAAATAATTCTATTGTTTTTTGCATTGCATTAGTTAGGATTGTGCATCATCTAGTATTTGTTATGTTGCTGTATACTGGGCCCCTACCTCACTTTTTCCTCTACAGGTATCCATGGCGATGAATACTATGATGATATGGGTTATGGCACTGATTGGGAAGTATTCCTGGATGAGTGGGACGACTAGGGTGATGGACTATTCCATTTTTTTTTCCTTATAAAAGAATAAAAGCAAGATCTTGTTTTAAAATGTAATAGTATAGATTGAGGATATCTCCAAGCCTATGTTTTGTAATAAATTTAATAGTATAGACTGAGGATATCTCCAAGCTTATGTTTTGTAATATTAAGCACCTAAGTTTTCTAGCATGTATATTTTAAGTCCGATTTTGTAACCTTTAAAGTACCATGTTTGTTGGTACTTGTCACCCCGAAGGGTATCCTAGACATGGCAGCTCGCCACATATAATATCAAGACTTAAGAATAACTGCCTTAGTCATATGAAAGTCTTAGTATTACATGTAAGGCATCTAGCACGGTAATAGGAGATGCTTTTGAGGAGCATAGTCTAAGCAAGTAAAAATGAACATACAAGAATCCATAAATAAAATATATTATAGAATAAATAACCAAAGGTCTATTACATGATTTCTTAGGGGCATACCCCTGCTAAAACCTAAAGATCGAAATAGTCTTTATAATAGATTTCAAAGGAATTCTAATCTAAATCTTCAAGTAGATTTCCTCTAAAAGCTTCAAAAGAATACTTACATGAATATAAGGAGACATCGGGTACAAAAATAGGTGTTCCTGAGAATGCAAATACCTATAGGGGCATAAGCTTATGGGCTTCATACTCAAAGTAAAATATCAACCAAGTTTATTGGTCAAGCAATTGGGATGCAACAAACACATGAGCATACAAGACATATGACTTTCCGAGAATCATATGTTGAATGAATTACGCTCTTCATTCAGGGTTAGATATCCAGGCCAATTACAGCCACGACTTTTAAAACACTTTTATAGATCTTACAGGCTCCTAAGCGCCATAAAAAACTTGTAGTTATTACAGGCTCATACTAGCCACCAATTTATGTAATTCTTATCGGCTCTTACTCGCCACTTACATGATATACCGGTTATGCCTACCACCACTATTATATACTTGTCCCACCAATTGTATAGTAGTGAATGCAATGTGACTTAACATATGAAGTGCATGTATAGTTTCTTAATTAAAGTCTAGTAGTTATATTTAACTTCTTTTAAGTGAGCAACCAATTTCAAACACTTCAAGATATTAATGTACATGCAACTTTATTACAAACAAATCATGTTTCGATATACTTAATATTCTTTCAACATATTATCATGCAACTTCCATTTGATTTTGCCTACATTGTAATGCAACTAAATTTACAAGCACAATTATAAGTATGAAAAATAACGGGGAGTAGACTCACTTAGCCATGATGACACCTTTTTGTAACGGATGAGTCGTTCGGGATTTCCACTAATCGTAGTAATCTTTGGTATATGAACAATCCTCTTCGAGATCACCTAATAAAAAAGAATACCCAAAATGAGTAGTTCTCTTTGATTCTATGGTACTAATAAGGAACTATGTTATAAGATTATTAAAATTCGTATATAAAAAAATTCTAACTTAAAATGGCTATAACTTAGTCTTTTTAACTCGGAATTGTGTATATAATATATACCGATTTCTACCTACTCAAAAAGATCTATCCAATTCTAAAATTATTTTCATCAAACTAAGTTGTTTGAGCTCCGAAACAGTGGTGATCAAATTCCACGAATTTACAAAACTTACGTTCTTCTTTTTATAAAACTTGAATCAAAGAGATAGATATTATAATAGTTGTAAGACCTTTAAAAAGTATATATACATATTTGTTTACTAATGTTATATGCATGAAATCAATGAAGTTGTCTCAACTATAAAATTTTGGTAAAAGCAAAGTCTTCTAAAACTTTGGAAAAGTAAAACTTTTGAAATTTTCCTCTTAGTTTGCTTAGAACTTTCTCATGTCATTTTGAAAGGGGTATTGTTTTTTCCTTAATCATTTGAAATTTCAAAAGAATGATTTTCCATTTTCTAAATTCCTTATAGCTTAGTTTCTAATTCTTTTGAAAGCAATAATTCTATATTTTGAAGAAGTGGTTTACTATCTTGTTCATTAATTCTATTTTTTTATGAAAGGAAATTTCTTAGTGTTTGTCAAACTAGTCTTTTTGAATGATGAAAAGTGAAGTTTTAGTAAAAATTTTTATTTAAACAAGAATTTGAAATTTCTTAATTTTAAAGAATACTTTTTCAATAAATGTGTATTTTCTAAGAATTCCTCTTTTCTTTAGTTTCTAACTTCTATTATGAGCTCCACTAATTTCTTAGAAAAGATATACTAAGTTGGTCCCTTAAGTTTTCATAGAAAAATTATTTCTTTCATGACAACATTTATTTTTGGAGAAGAACTTCTATTTTAAGAAAACTTTTCTTCTTTATCTTTTTGAGACAAAATCACTATGTTCATGCATGTTCATGAAATAGAATTATGAAAACATAGGAAAAACATAATGGTAATAAAATAAGCAAGTAAGGAAATATATCAAGTATTGGGAACCTTAGCTTCATCAAGGTATCTCGGGACTAAGAATGAACTAGTCCCAAAAGAAAAATAAGAAAAGAAAGCAAATACGTTGTTTTGACTTGATGAGGACAAGTCTAAGACTAGAGACTAGTCTTAAAATAACATGAAGTAAATAAATAAATTGCATTACTTGGAAGAAAATAAATAACAATTAGCTTAAATGCTCTAAAGATTATATATTAGTACATAATTATATCTAGTTACATATATATAAAGGATTAACATGAAATCAAAATATGGGCAAAAGTAAAATAACAACATAGAAATACATGAATATAATTTCATAAATAAGAACAATACATGAACATAGTGTAGCTTCCATAACATTAAGTTTAGAAAACTCACACCATGGTCATGTAAAGTTACATGACATGGTAAGATAAATCTTAAAGAAAATTTCTTACCTAAAGGTTTTGTAGAAGAAGAAGAAGGATTTGTGAGAGAATTTTGAGAGAGTTTTGGGATAGTAATTGAGAGGTGATTTGGAGAGAGTTTTGGGAGTGAAATTTATGAGTAAAAGATGTGTGAATAAAGTAAAAGAGGAGGGGGTATTTATAGGAAAATGTGGAGTGATTTTTGAGTGATTTAATTAAAGAAAAAATGAAATAAAATAGAGGAAGAGGGAGAGGAAGTAGCACCGGCCAAGGAGAGAGAGGAGAGGAGATGTAATTTTTTTTGGATTTTTGTGTATTAAAAGTAATAATTTGTAAAGTAGCTATGATATAAAGTTATGAGAAAGGTAAACAGTAAAGATAATAGGTTATGGTGTTGTAAGAATAGGTGTTAGAAAAAGTAGAGATAGATAAATAGTGTAGAATAGTAATGAATAGTGTAATGTAAAGTAGATGTGACTAGTAAAATATCGGTAGTAAGAAAATATGCGTATAATTACGATATCTCATATTTTTAATTACCGAAAAATTACGAAACTGATATTTTTGAAATCCTTATATTAAATCAGTCTTATTGATGTTATCAGAATATTTTTATTATTCTGGACTCCGGGATACGATTTTCAAGAACTGATCTCGTTTGAGTCCTAGGGACACTCGGATTTCGCAAATCTTATATTTTGATATAACCCAAAGCTATTACGAACTATTATCACTAATTATTCCAACTTCATTTTCTAAGGCTAAAGAAAATGGAAATGCCAGTAAAATCTAGGGTTTGTACTTGACTTTTGTTGACTTTTAGGGTTTCGGTTGATTCTCAATTCTAAGATTAAACTTAAAATTAACCGAAAATTTTAGGAGTTTACAGTACTACTATATGTGTTTATATAAAGTTATCTACTCTTAATTGAGTAGTTTTATAAAGCTTGTATTTTAATAGATTGAGCAAGCAATTTTCATAAACTCTTTCCTTTTCAGACAACCTTATGCATAATATTTCCATATATTATGTATGGTTGGGGACTTAAAATGTGAGGTTTTTAATTATACACATGTTGGGTCTTTACATTATATGACTAGAAAGTAATAATTAATATATTTTCAAAACATTTATTATTTTTAAGAGATAAAATCATATTTAAATTTTCATTCTTTTTAAATCTTTTAACATATGCTATGGCTAACCTAAGGATTACACTCTCTACATGAACACCAATTCTATGTTAGAAATTTGTTATATATGGTATAATACTATCACAACATATGTGCACATTTATTTATATGCATCAAGCACATAAATCGTAAAGATTTTATTTGCTGAGATGATAGGTTCTTTTTAACAAACTTTGTACAAAACTTTACGCATGTGATAGAGTGACCTTTCACGGGTAAAGTCGCAGCCTCAAATGTTGGCCATGATAGCATATGTGTTCGAATGATGTGAAGCGTGGTTTATCTTAGCTTGTATTGTAGTTAGAAACCATGGGCACAACTTTAGGCGCGTTCTAGAGTTTTGCCTTGTATTCTTGCCCTCAATTAATTCCTTAAAATTTTGTCTTTAAAAACGTTTGTTGTTTTGATTTGATTCTTGCTCAAATCACTTTATCCCTTCTTTTAATGATATTAAGAGCTAAAAAACAACAATTGAACAATAATAGCACAAATTTATAGGAATTTATCCAATAAGTGAGCAAATCAAGCATGAATTCCTATGGATTTTATAGAGTATAAATGACTTATCACACAATCAAATATAGTTCAACAACCCTAGAACACCAGATGAATTAAATAAAGGTAGAAACCTTAAAAACAAGATGTTTGGGGAAACTTTTCACTAAGATGATAGGAAGTTTCGATACCTCAATCATTACAGAACCCCTTCGTCCATACTCTATCGCTAGCACGTAAATTGAAATAACACAAACAGATAATAATTAACAATAAAATATTATTAAATTAATTTTTTATTATCATATACTAATTTATTGAATTATAAAATCATTAGTTAAACCAAGTTTTACGAGTATCCTATTTTTCACGAGTAAATATTTATCATTTCATTTACTATTCATTCACTATTCACTACTATTCATCATTATTCACATCAATCGCCTTTTTCATCCTACTTTAACACCTAAATCTACACTTACACAACCTATTCTTACATATATCTAACCTTCCCTACTTTTCATGCCTTATGGTGACTTGTCCATTTCATGTCCCAGGGAACCTTATCGTAAATCTAAGACTTCCATTTTACCTTATGTCATCTTTATGTTCATGTGTATATTTCACTAATCAAGAGGTTATTTTTATGTGTCATGTACAAAATATGTTCTTAGTAATGTTGTTAGTAGCTATAAAGTAATTTTTGAACTTGAATGCTACAATGGCCAAAAGTCTCTAAATTAGAAAGTAAGAAAAAGATGATGATCATGAGATTATCATGACATTCACTTACTTATTTAGAGGGCTTATCATAAAAGTGAGAGATTCATGTAGTTATGAACCTTCACACTACGACAATTCTTTATTATGTAAAATATTTCCTAAAACTTGGTTTTAATACATGGAAAATCATTTTAAATAAAAGAAAAGTTCGAAAACAAAACCTCACCCCTATTTTCTTAAAATCCCAAGACATATATGTGTTGTAAGGAGTATGAAACTTTGATTTTTTTTCCTACTTAAAAATACTTGGTTTCAATGTTTTAAAGTGGATTAAACAAAAAAAAAAAACAAAAAATTCCCCAACCCATTTTCTAAAAATGCCGAAAATTTAATAGATAAATTAGCATATATGATTTGGAATTTTTCTTTCATAACTTACTTGAACTCAATGTTTTGGAAATGACCAAATAAAAATGAAACTCTTCCCTAAATATTTTTATGGTTAAATGTCGTGACCCCTAAGGCACAACCAAATTTTGGGAACTACATTTTTCTATCTTGATTCACTTGTTTCAAAAAGCCATGACATTGAGCACACCATAAAGATTTTAATTCTATATACTTCACTTTCAAACTTCTCTAAAGAAATTGTCTTAGACAACATCACTAAGATCATGAGTATGTAATGAATTATATTCGATGTTTCATCAATATGTGTATAAATTTATAAAGAATATGCACCCTAGAAAGTCCTACATAGAGAAAGACCAACAGAAAACACCAAAATAGAGTTAAAACATGAAATGGAGTAATCTAACCCCCTACTGATCCAAAGCCTTAAAGACCTTATATGATTAAGATAACCTTAGAAATGAATATAACATTTGAAGTAGGTAGAAATTGACTAGTTATATGCAGAAATCGAAGTTAAAATAACTTATATATGATAATTTTAAAATTTGAACTACGCTATTAGAAATTCTATCGAGAATAAACTTTATAGGATAGAAACTTGAGCAAAGTAGGTATGAAATACTTATTCCGGGTATTTCTTTTATTTAGATGATGAGGAATCCAAAGCTCCCTTCCCCAGAGACTACTTTAATTAAGGAACTTGTCATAGCTGAGTGAGTTTTTCTCTATGCTTGTGTATCTTGTCTTTACATGTAAAGTTGTTGTACTAGTGATAGACAAAAAGATAAAAATGAATATGTTTGCGGGGATGTTATGGGATTATGCTTGTATGTTGCATTGTGTGATCAAAAGAACCATAAGTATATCGAAACCTTATATGGTTGTTTAAAATGTTATGTATCTCTATTGTATTGCTATGATTGAATGATGATTATTGATTAACCCTTTAATGAATTTTAATACGGTTAGGATAAATACAAAATTGGACACGCATTGCATCCCATCGGGTCAATTGAAGGCTACTACTCTTATGCATGGGACAGAATAGATGGCAAAACATAGAAATAGTACGGGTCCTACTCCAACTTGAGGAACTACTCATTTAGGGTATATAATACAAACTATGCTAACCTATGATGAAATGCTATATCAATATGTTTGAAATTCAATCCCAAGATCGTTCAAGCGGCCTATACATAATTGAATTTAAAGCTGAGAGTGATGAAGGTAACCTACTGGCAGCCAAAACTTGTACGTTAGTAGCATAAGTGCAAACAATGGCAACATTGAGCTAGTGTAGAGCAAAGGCCGTTCGATGATGATGTTTTGAACACTGGCTATGTTTGATGAAGGTAGAGCTTCTATTCAAGGTCGATGGTGTACTGTGTTGCCTAGGCCTATTCATCTATAACAAGTATTAATCCATCTTTGAGCTGATTTTGAGGACATTGATCAGTTTAAGCTCATCTTTAGTTATATGTACATGGATCTCCTCCTCTTGAACCTTATGGATTAATCCGTTAAGTGCAACTCATCCTTAGTGATGTGTACATGGATAAGTTCTTTGGTTCTTGGTTGTGTTTATTCGTATGGAAACTATGACCCGTTGCTTATAAGGAAGCAAAAACCTTGGTATAAGTAGTAGACACCACAATCGAAGGAGGAAACTCGATTGATAAGTCGAAATTGAACACCATCGAAAAATCGATAAGTTCAAGAAAATTTCACTCAAGGATTTCTTGATCCATCTTCGAGCTCATCCTTAGTGATGTGTACATGGATCTCCTCTCTTGAACCTTGTGGATTAATTCGTTGAGTGCCTCTTGGACCTTTTGGCTCGAGTTCTTGTAACCAGTCCAAACGATAGCTCAAGTGGATCTACTCTATTTCTTAATCATGTCTCCATCAGTATACAACCTTAAGGAGGAGTCGTTTCAGATTAATTGCTAATCAGTGTCGAGGAATAACAGTAGAGGTTACAAGACTGCAAGAGCATTTTCTAACCCTTGTTATGGAGGGTGTAAATTCGTTCATATATGGCTTCTATTAGCCATATATATTTGGTTGTTCATATGATGGTAGTTAAACTCGTGATTCTACATAGAATCATTAGGGGGTTAGTAGAAACAGAATGTAGAATCAAAACGTAGAAATGTAAGTTTCAACAATTTATGGAAATAGCTTTTCAAATTGTAGAGAATTGATTATATTAGTTTTATAAAACTTAAAAATAGATAATGAATTATAAAACATAACAAATCATACATTTTAATCAAATATCACAATAACACTCATAGAGTCAATAAACTTAAAAACAGATAATAGAATTGTAGAAACATAACAAATCAACATATTTTGAAGATTCTATGATGATTCAAAAGAAATCAAAGTAAATCAAAGAAGTTTGGGTTAGTTTTGTACAAGAACAAGGCTTTTATTTCTAGCATTGCCTTCAACATGACCGTGTAGAAGGGTAGGGATAAAGTTAGAAGCATAAGAGAAGAATAAAAATGCAGAAATTACGTGTTTTTTTTTTTTTTGCCTTCCCCCCACATGGCTATATAGAAGGGTAGGGATGAAGTAAGAAGCATCATAGAAGAAAAAAATGCAGAACTTAACTGTTATGTTTTCTGCCCTCCTCCAAGCATGGCCATGTAGAAGGGCAAGGATGAAGTCAGAAGCATCAAAGAAGAAAAAAAAATAATGCAGAAATTAAGTGTTCTATTTTCTAGACTCGGTAGAAACATGTAAAGACGTCTGATTATTCTAAACAGTAAAAACGCAATTCTACTATGATTTTGAGAGAGAAACGATTTTGTATACGATTTAACTAGGGAGATCCATCTAGAATAAAAAAATTATTCGGTTCTATGAGTTGAATCGTGATTTTGACAATAATGGTTCATATGTTTGTTGATAGCATATGCTTATTTAGCAATTGTTTGGTTGTTTGTATGGTACCTATTGTGGGAATATTCTCACTGAGCATGTTATAGCTTACACCCCTATAGCTTTCTTTTGTCTTAGCAATATCTTTGGTTCTGGCTCTATCTAAGACATGAGATGCCTCAAGTAAGCAATGGCCAAGTTTTGGGAGCTTCCAAGGGAAGCTTGTAAGGGACTTGATAGTAGACTTTTACTAAAATCTTTTATGCGTTGAGACCTTGTCTTATTTTGGAGATACTTAAGGATGATTGTAATCAATAACTTTTGAGGATTAAGTAAGGGGATACTCCTATAAGATATAACTTATCATGTTTAAGTTTAAATCTAATAGTTCTCTTGCATGCTATTTATTTGTTATTATCATGAATTGTGCTACCCTATGGTGTCCTGTTTTTTTGTGAAGTATGCCTTGTTTATAATATGGAAGTATATACATGACTAAGGCAGTAATTCCTGGGTTTCTATAATGTGTACAGTAGATTGTCATGTTTAAGGCACACCTTAGGGTATGACAATATTAGCCCAACTTTGTGATGTTCCTCTTTCTAAGTACATTGATGCCTAAGTTTCTTCAAGTTAAATATTGATTTCCCTTTTTTAAAGATTCCCTATCAAGTTCATTCATTCTAAACACGATTTATCTCCATTTTTATCAACTTAACATCATTTAAACCACACTTTTAATCCTAATTACCTCATCCTCCAAGAGTTTGATTTCTACATCAATACTTAATATTGCACTTATCTCCTACATTATATAACAACAACAACATCCATAACCTTCTTTATTAACTACATCACAAGTTGTTTTACTGTCTCACCTTTCTTTTAATGCAACAATCTCTTGTTTCAATTGCTATGAATATTTAAGGTCTTAGAAGCAATCCAATACTCTAATTTTAGCAACCCAAACATGTACCAATATACCTTAGTCAATTTTTAAGCTTAGAAGGTAATTAAACTCAAGTTACAACATTTAATTATACCTTACTTGCTACGAATTTTGGAGACATTGTACAGCTTCTCTTCCTATTACTTCTTCATTTCCTCTTCACCTTGTGGAAAATATCGTGAAATCATAATTAGTGTAATTTTTTTACATTACAAAATTAACGGTAATGGAGGTTATTAAAGGTTTAGGATTATAGAAACTTGCCTTAAGCTTCAATAGGATTTTCTAGAATTGAAGTTATTAAGGGTTTAGGGTTTTGGAAACTTACCTTAAGCTTAGATAGGATTTTCTAGAAAAGAGAGGAGGCAAAAAATGGAAAGGAAGTTTAAATATGAGGGGTGCTAGGTAGGTGGTTTATGTTTTAGAAGCAAATAGATGCCCATTTTAGATTGTTCCACATAGCAAAATCTAGAACGTTTGATTTCTATATATAAAGTCTTGGTTAGTTTAGGTTTTAAATTTTGAAAAAGGAAAGATTATAATTTTAATCATCCCTAAATTGTTATTACCATTTTAATAATTTCCAAATTTTAATTTTCCTTCGTTTCTAGTTAAGGGCAAAATCATAATTTATGAAAACTGTGGAGCCTTGAAAGATTGTATTTGATTTGTCTTGCAAACGTTTCATCTATTTTTTTTAATTCTTAGTTTATTTTTGGTATTTTGGATTGTTTTTTAAATTTTCAAAATTTTGGATTATCGGTTAGGGACGTAATTAGAAATTTTTGAAAGTTTGGTCATTTGAGTTTTATATGACTCTAACTGCTTTTATTGACTCCAACTGATTTTAATTTAATTATTGGTGTTTAAATCGTTTTAATAAATGAAATGGACTTAAAAAAATACCCATTAGTAATTTCAATTATGAGTCACACTGTCAATAGTATAAAGAAGCATAACTATATTCATACAGGAGCTTCTACGATATAGTCATATAAAATGACTATAGTATATAGCATAATCTGACAATTTATTTAATACAATTTAATTTGAATCATACATTTGAAAAAAATAACTTTAACTGTTAACTGTTGTACGAGTCTCTTATTCTTTTTTTTATTTTCACTTTATTTTTCCTTTTTTTTCTACTCTTATTTTGCATGCCTTTTTTTATTAACAAATCTTTTATATTTTTTTCCATTTTTTCTTACCTAATCTTTTCTTTAAACTTTAATGGAAATTTGTTCATTGATACTTATTTTTTATAATTTATATTTTTTTTTTTCTTTTCTTTTCCCTAATTTTTAACCTTGTTTTTGCTTATAGACATTAAATAAATGGTGAATACTACAATACATATGCCAAAGTAGATTAATGTTAGAGCAAAAGATTATGTGTAGTTAGTAAGATAATATGCTAGATTTTTAAATGAAAATACAATTTTATTGTTATTTATATTGTTCTTATAGAAGAGACTTCAAATTTATATATTTATATGTAGGGTCAATTTGACAAATTTAATATAAAGTGTTGTTTATATATATAATAATAATAAAACACAAACATGTATCTCTTGCTTTAATATTATAGATAATATATGTGCATAGATATATATACCATTATACGTGTATATATTGAATAGAACCATATTAGTAAAATGTTGTGAGAAAAATTTCCTATGTCTTTTTCACCTTTTTTTTTTTCCTATGTTAGCGCCCTAAGAAATTATCTTTGTATTAGTTATTGTGTACATAATATATAATTCATGTAATCAATGATGTAATAAGAAATTAATATATTGTCAATCTATGCTACTACATGTCTATAATATATTGGTTCATCATTTATCAGAAAGATAATTAGTAGAAATTATTTTTTATGTATCTAGTATTTATATCTATTACTATTGAACAATTGAAGAAAGTGCCTAAAATTTAACATATAAATCATTTTTTAAATATATTTTTTATATTATTAACCAACATATTTATATTACTTATTTAATATATATTGGTAATTCATCTCATAAAACATTTTAAATATGTTTTATTTATTTTTATTGCATATATTTTATTTTACTATTAAACAATATATATGTAATATAATGTAGCAAAAAAGTAATTTTTGATATAGGTTTTATTATAGAGTTATTGTTTATCTATAGTACATTTGATAATATATTGATAATCTAAAATGAAGAATATTCTTTATATATGTATATATGTTTTGTTATGTGTTTACTACATGTACTAGATGATACATATTAAACTATATATATTTGTAATGTAATATCACGAATAAATAAATATGATTTCGTACATACAATTATAATTTACAAACTATTTACTATAATACAAATATTGATTTAACATAAAAATAATTCATACATTTAGTACCACTTTCTTATAATTCCTTTGCATACTGTTACATTATATTTGAACCACGTCCTATAATCTAATATCACAAAAAATAATCTCTAAATACTTTATATGATATGACTATTGTTCATAATACAATGTTAAATGAAAATGTATATTAATACTTTATAAATTTCATTTAAATATATCATTAATACTGATCATCTACAAACTATTATAAGTTATGGTATCTCTATTAAGTATTACACGATGATGGTCTTTATTAATTATATTTCTATTTATACTGATATTTTATACTTACAATGAAATTTTAAGATGTTATGCTATATATATTACTATAATATTTCGAAAATCAACTAATATACATTTTACAATATAAATGTTTTTTAATTGTCTATGACCACCCAAATTACAAAATAGAAAAAAAATTGTTGTACATTTATAATGCATACTAAACTGTTATATAACATACAACATATAAGTAACTTATCATAAGTTGTTATAATGGGTACCAAATTAACTAATCATATGTTATAATATGATTAAGAAACTTCAGATTTGCTTATTTTTAGTCATTATTTTGAATTTTTGGAATAATCATATTAAATTATAAGTATTTTATGTTGTGGATGTGTACACTTACTGAAAGACATTAATTTTTTATTAGACAATAACTAATGATCATTTTTTTTATTAATTAAGGTATTATATTGTAATGAGTACAAAATTATCTAATATTTGGATATATAAAATAGATATATTAACTATAAAAAGGCAACACAAACTATTAAAAAAAAATACTAACATACATTATGGAATGACCATTGAATAGGGAAATATATTATGATTTAGGAAAATGTACTAAAATGGGTACCAAATTAGCTAGCATCAAGTTATAGAGTTGATGATGACTATTGTTTATTGTTAACGAGAAACATTAACATTAAAAGGTAGTGAGTTACCATTAACTAAAAACTATTGGAAGGGACCTTTACTTAGGTTGATGTATTAACTAAGACTATTGGAAGGGACTTTTACTATAGGTTGCTGTTTCTATTGTAAGTAGAGGAAATATACTGTAGATTACTTATCTTTTGATATTATATTTTCAGTATGTTGTTCAAAATAAAGTGGAGTGATTATTTAAACATCATATTTGCATAGTATATGATGAATTATTTTCTTAATATTGAATAATCAACATGTGTATAATTAATATATTGTTTAATATGTAATGTAGTGGTACATGTAGTGAGCATATAATAACATGTTGTAAAATTTTTTCTTAATTTATATTATTAATATATATTATATTAAATGTAATATGGATACAATATAAATTGCGTGATAAGTCTTATATTAAAAATTACATTTTGGTTATATTATATTACATATACTGTTATGCCCAAGGGTACTAAACATGGCAGTCCGCCACACATATTATTAAAGCTTAAAAATGACTTTCTAAATCACGTAAAAGCTTTGATACATGTGCAAGTGTCTATCACAACAATAAGACACATGCGGGAAGTGCAGTTTGAGAAAGTAATATAGCAACAAGAATCTAAATAAACATTATTTCAAAATTATATAAAAATATAGTCTTTAATCATATTAGGGCATTCTCGCTAAATCTCAATATCAAAATATAGTATAAGTCTTACATTATTTATTACAAAGATTTAAAGGAAATCTATTTAAGATCTTTCAAGGATTTACCACAAATGCTTTCCAAAAGCGTAGGCTTATCAGATAATCGGAGGCTTGGGTATAAGAAATATTAATCTACGTTAACAAAAATATAATGAGGTGTAAGCTCAACTAGCTTAGTGAAAATATTCCTAAATTAGCATACTCGTATCAATATATTTAAACAAGTTATTAAACAAGCATATTGAATGCATCAAACACGTGAGCAAGCAATACATTTGATCTATTGGAAATTATATATTTGAATGGATTTACGCCCTCTATTCGCAGTTAGGTATTTTTGGATCTTTAAAATCCATATTTATCATCCAACCTGTAGTTCTTTTCGGCTCTTGTTCGCCCATCCTAAAATAGTTCTTTTCGGCTCATAGTCCCCCATCTTGGCAGTCTTACCGTTCTCGTGATTACCTCATTGCTATACTCTCGTCCCATCGAGGCATAGTAGCTACATCAATATGACTCACTTCGTGATATGCATGAATCAATTAATAAAATTCTTGACATGTGATTAAAGTATTTTAAAGATGATCATAAAATATGTTGACACTCCATCATAATAGTAGAACATGAATTTATTTAACAACAATTCATGTTTTGATGTGCTTAGTATACTTTCAACCAACATTATCATGCAATTCCATTTTTCATCTTTTCATACTTCTAGTGCCTCAGCTACAAGCATAAATAAGTACATAAAAGTAGAAGATAAAACTCACTCGACCATCCTTACCAAAATTCCTTTACTCATAAAATCCACCTGATATGGATTCTCCAAAACGTTGTTAGCTAAGCGAAAGAAATACCTGGAATGAGTATTTCACGAAAGTTTTATTCAACTTTCTAATTCTATTTCACTATTTTCGTCAAAAATTGGATGAATAGAAATTCAACTTAAAATGGCCATAACTTGTTTATTTTAACTCGGAATTTCACATATAAGATATCATTTTCTATCTACTCGAAGAGATCTATCTATTCTAAGGTTATTTTTATCATAAAAAGTAATTTGGGTTCCAAAACGGTATGGTATAGAATAGTTACGAAAATCCCAGCCCTTAGATTGTAACTTTTCAAAATTTTACTTTATCCAAAAGTCTATAACTAACACATAGATATTTATATAGTTGAAAAATCTTTGTAATACATATATAAACTCATATTATATGCATGATTCTAATGATGTTGTCTCAACAATGATTTTTCATAGAATAACTTGTCTTAAGAGTTTGCAAAAGTGAAACTTTACAAATTTATTTTAAGTTGTCGGAAAGAAACTAAAAACTTTGAGTTATTATAAGTGGGTGATTTCTTATTATAACTTTTTTACTTAACTTTTAAAAGATAATTAAATTCCAAAAATTTAGGCTTTTAAGTTATCTACCAACTTTTTTTCTTAAGTTGATTTTTACTTAATGAGTGATTATTGTTTAACTTGAAAAACTTGTCTAGTTCTTAGTTTTTATTAAAGTGTTGGTGATAATCTTATAAATAAGTTTTTTAAGAAAAATTTGCATGGCATGGCAAAGAATTATCAACATTAAGGTTTAAATAATAAATTTTATTCTTGTATATGAAAAGAGTGTAATTTAACTATAACGCTCTAAATTAAAGGCATTACAACTCATCACGTGTCCTTCTCTTATTAAGAACACACTAAGGCTATAAAATACTAAACCACAAATTATACCAAATATTATCACCATAACTCACACATAGATTACTTTAAAACATCATATAAAAATAAACTTTCTGGAAAACATAAACTAATAAAAATCCGAAACTACATATCATCAAACCAAATATAACCTAGCAAACTAGTCTCGTAAAGTTTCCAATCAACTGATAACATAAAAATGAAACTCCCGATAGTCTTCCATATCTCTCTCTTATTTCCAATACTCAAAATATACTGCTCCTCAGTAGAATAGTTAAATTCACTATCGCCATCCCTATGATCTATATATAGATTATACCCGAACAAGTCATAAACAATATCATCTTTACTTGTACGTGAAAAAGAAAGGAATGAACGAAAATGCCTAATATGTCATACCACAAAACAAATATGCGTGAACATGTATTATACAGAAATCACATACAACCTTAAAACTAATGCAACATACACAGTTTATTTTCTTTAATTAGCCAACAATCATCACAGTTTAGAACCATTTGCAACTACTGCTAAACCCGAAGTAACTCATGACCCCGATTAACGAGCCTTTATATAAAATAATTAATATACATATATTGATGTTGGGTACTCCCCACACATAGCTGGGTACCACCATAAGGCCTGGCACGACTCTTAATCTACCGGAATCATCTCTATGCACGAGTCCATCTAGGACACCTTCACACATAGATCATCAAGGTGCTTCGTTAGTATCACACTTTGTATAGTTTTTACTAACCAAAGTCAAACACAAGCAACACACTTTTCAATTATAATCCGGATAGAATTTAGTCGATTTATTTTTCTAATACTACAAACACAAACAACAAACAAGGTAAGGTCGTACTTGATTAAGCTCTTTAGCAAAACTTCAACAGCAACAAATCCTCTTAAAAGACTATAAACCCTAATTTCCACTAGAAACCTAATCATTAGCATATATAAAATCAAATCCAATTTCACATTCATAATTAAACCCTAACCCTAAATCCATATTCTCAAACCATAAGATTTACAATTTTAGATCTACACACTTGTCTTCTAAGATCTACAAACAACGAAACCCTAAAACGCAGATTTCTCCAAAACTCCGCAAAACCCTAAAATTCTCAGTCAATAACAATTCAACTATCAAAAAAGATTCCTTCTTTAAAATAACAAAGATAGAAAGAATTCAATACTTACCTAAACTTTGGATCTCACACCTTCTTGACTGTAGAACCAAATCACCGATCATAACCTTAGTTTTTGATCTCCAACAAAATTGTCTCCAGCAACTTAATTCCTCTAATAAAAGAAACAACTAGAAACCAAAATGTAATCATAAACTCAACTAAATGAGTTTTGAGAGGAATTCTTACCTAGAATTTGCCTCAGTTGAGCTATGAAGAGAGAACTAAAGACCTTGGGTATTTTTATAAGACTTAGGAAACCTTAGCATAAAAAAGAACATATATTTCGTAGAAATCTAGGCTAGAATCAAAGCTGGCGGCTCAGGGGCGGCTTAGACTCGAATCAAGGAACAGAACCACTTAAGCTGGCATAAAGCTGGTAGCTTTCTTCGTCAGTGCCGACGGCCTTGATACATAAACCGACGGCCTTTAGTCTGGCATTCGTTATACACAGCCATCCTTCACAAATTTCTTACAAACTCTCCGAAACTCCAAAGCTGACATAAGGCAAACTATGCTCTAATGAAAACTGACGGCCTTGACACCAAAGCTACCGGCTTATAACGGGCCTAAGTCCTCCCCTTCATTGTCTTCAGGAACAACTTCTTCGAGTCCAGTTCCATCTGTTAAAAGACAAAAATATCCTCTTAAACAACACATTTTACATTACTACTCTTTACTATGATTTATTTATTTGTATATTACAGAAACTACTTAGTTAAATTTTGAAAAAGTCTTGCATGATAATGACACTAAAATTTATAATGAACTTGTCTAAATTTTGAAGAGAATTTTATTGTCACAATACTAAGTCTTTAATGGAAATTTCTTTTCTTAATGACAAAAAATCATTTTTATAAAGAGCTTAGTCTTATTTTCTTTATCAAAAGGAAAACTTCTTTTATTACGACGACAACAATAATTTAATCATGAATGCCTATGAGCTTGTAGATAAGTAACATGATAAAAAAATAAATCATATGAAGGATAAAAGTCATATAAATAAAGTAAACACAAAATAAAAGTCAAGCATTGGGAAGTCTCAGCTTGAATCAAGGCTTCCCAAACTTAAACATAGGCAAGTTGTCACGCCTCAAAAGGTGCCATAAACATAATAGTCCGCCACAATCGATATTATGGCTTAAGTATGACAACCTTAGTCATCTCGAAAGTCTCGATATCGAGTGTAAAGCATACTTTCACGATCGTAGTGGACCAAACTTTGGATCATGTTGTTTAAGCAGTTATACATAATAGCAATTAAGAAATAAATCATAACAATATAACCAAAGTTCATAAAAACTTATAAGGGTCTTTACAACATTTAGGGGTATTCCTCCATCAAAGATAACTAAGTCTAATAAAGAGTCCATCTTGAAATACATTGCATTTTTGAAACTTCCTTTGGGATTCCATATCTACTTCTAACTTACACTTCTATCCATAAGATCTCGGCTTGAAAGCATTACTTGGGTAAAATAACCTCTTGGTTCTAACCAAAGGTAGAAGAATTGCAAAAGATATCTAAGAGGGTATAAGCTACATGTTTAGTGAGATTTATTTCCACAATTAAACACTCGATATTCAATAACCAGAAAAAGCTTATTTAAGCAACCATATGCGATGCACAAGCACGTGGACAAACAATACATATGATTTTCTAGGAATCATACGTTGAATGGATTTATCCCTCCATTTGGGGCTAGGTGTTCTAGACCGTATAGGTTGCTATCATTCAACATAATTCCATGATAGTTTTTGTTTTAACAACTTCATTGCTTTCAAAAATATAATCTAACTTATTTGTAGTTTATTTCCAAGCACTACATAGCTGCAATATATGTTTTAGTCAGATATTTTCTGATCGCTAATTGATTAGGATGATGCCTCATCGCTTTATAGAATTTATGCACTTTATGAATCTTCTTACTAAGCTTTGTTCTACCAAAGGTATAGTAATAAATGCAATGAACTCACCCGATGACATGTATGAAACAATTTAATTAAGTACTCATGGCATGATTAAATGTTTTTTCGGATGATCATATAATTTGTAGACAATCATTCTAGGCTAGATCAATCATTCATTATAAACAATTCCCACCTTGATATACTTAATCGTAATTTCAACCATATGTAAAGCAGATACATTTTTCTATTTTATCTTTTCCTAATTCTAATGCCACTAATCTTACAAGCAAAATCATAAGTGTAAATATGTAAGAAATAAACTCACTCGGCCATTTATGTGGATACTTCTAGTCAAGGAAATCCTCAAGACACGGGAACTCGGTCTCCACGTCACCTAAACAAGAGAAATACCCAAAATGAGTATTTCTTGGAAGTTCTACTTAAACTTGTAATTCTATTTTACTAAGTTCGTCAAAATTCGCATACAGGGAAATTCTAACTTAAAATGTCCATAACTTGCTCATTTTAATTCGGAATTTTGCACATAATATACCGATTTCTACCTATTCGAAAAGATCTATCTATTTCTAAGGTTATTTTCTACATAAAAGGTCATTTGGATTCCTAAAAGTTACGGTACATAATCAAAATGAAAATCTTAGCTTTTGAAAAACAATTTTCGTAACTCATCTTTATTCAAAAATCCTTTTAGCAAAAATATAGATATGTATATAGTTGAAAAATCTTCTGAGTATTTATATAGACTCATATTATATGTAAGATTCTAATGGTGTTGTCTCAGTGATTATTTTTCGTAAAACAATTCATCTTAAAGGTGTTAAAACTTAAACTTAACAAATCCTTTTCTAAGTATTTTGGAGAGACTTTATAATTATTGTAAACTTTATAATTTCTAAGTATATTATTATTTGTTTCCCCAATTTCCTTTCCAAAACAATCAAATTCCCCATTAACTATAATCCTCTACGAATTTTGCTTTTTGCGACAAAATGGAGTTTCCAAGGTTTTTATTAAGTGGTAAATAACCTATAATAACTTGAGTTATATATTTCTCCTTTTAAAAGAAAATGATTTCGATAAACAAATCTTTTTCCCCTTACATTTTCATTCCCCAACTCCTTTAAAAATAATTTTTTTGTTTTTAAAACTTGGTCTTTTAAATCTTTTACCAATTTTATTTGGAAGGAAAATCATGTTTATTATTTTCTTAAGTTGTTGATAATATCTATTGTCTTTGAAATTTATTGTGGTTAAATTCTTTTTATTTCTTTGAAAACGGGTGTATCATTTAAAAACTTAGCAATCTTTATTTTTATAAGTGAATTTATAAATTAGTGAGTTGATTTTATCTTAACTTCGAAAACTAGATTACTTCCTAGTTTTATTATGAAGTTGAAAAGATTCCAATCTTGAGCTTTTTATGAAAAACTTGCATATTACAAATTATTGATACTAAACCTTAGGTTATCTATTATGAGAAAAGAGTGTTGATTTTCTTAGTTAGTTTCTTTGGAAAGCCATCCTTATTGTTTTCAATGAAAATTCATGATGAGTTTGATAAGGAGTTGTAAAAATCATTTTTATATGTTTTGTTGATAAAAACTTTATTTAGTGACAAAGTTACAAGATCAATGAGTTTGGTCATATTTCCTTTGTTAAAGAAAATTTTTCCTCTAAACTTTTGTTGAGACAATATCATTATGGTTATGCATGTATAGCATGTAATATGAAATAATAAGAATATAAGAAAGATATTAGAAGCAAATTAATAAAATAAGATAATAATAATATCAAGTACTGGAAACCTTAGCTTCATCAATGTAACCCGGTCAAGTATTGGGAGCTTTAGCTTCATCAAGGCAACCCGGACTAAGAATAGACTAGTCCTAATAGAAAAAGAAAAAAGAAAAAAAAAGAAAAAAACAATAATAAGAGCAAGTTAGAGAATGTTAGTGAGCATTAGGCTCTAAAAATATATAAATATACATATACTTAGTAATATATATATATATATAGAGTTAGATTAGAAGTATAATAACAATAATAACAACATATATGGTCATAATAACAAAATAATAAAATCGAAATTTCTTGGCATGTGCATGAACAAATCATGAACATGTTGTTGTTTCTACAAATCATTCGAGTTTTAAGAAATAATACCATCGTCATGCTAAGTTACATGACATGGGTAAAATAAATAGGTGGTAATAGAAGTTTACCTAAAGTGTTTGTGCGGTATGAATATGGTAGATGAATAGGGTATTATGTAACAGGGAAATAACAAGTAGAAAAAAAAAATAATGCAAACAAGTGGAATTCAAATTTCGTAGGCAATTTGTTCACTTGAATGCAAGTGACACCAGCCTGGAAGTACAATGTTTGTGTAATAATTTTCAGTAAGTTTCCGATTCGTACATGACTCCTGTGTGTAATATATTCTCACTAATTTGTAACTAAATGAACTACTCAGGGTGTGACACATCAGCAACCCATGTGATATCTGTTACAGTCCTAACAGCAAAACCTTCTAGAACTATTACATAGACAGTAATTTTCCATTGGCCAGTAAGCCTTTTATTTTCTAAATCTAAGTTGATTATTTGCTGGTCTTCTCAAGGCCCATGCCCAGCCCATCTGCTTCCAACCCTAACCCATTTCTTTTGAGTCTATCAGCAAACATCTCAGAATCCTTAAACTCATCAGACGATAGATTCACTTCACTTCCCATTCGTGCTTCATCTGATTTTTCACACGACATAAACCCTAATTGACTTTCGCTTGTTACAATCGCCTCCCCTAACAAATCCCTTGTCCACAAGGGTGAGTGAGGAAACCTTAGCTTCAAATCTGTCAGGAATTCCCATGTAGCTTCATGGAGAGTACGATTACTCCACAAGATAAGTCCCATAACATCAGCTTTGTTCCCTCATTTCACTAGCTTCCTTTCCAAGATCTGCACCGGTTCTAACTCTTCATCTCTTTCCATTGCAGGTAGCGACAGCAAGGCATCCTTCACCGGACCATGGAAGAGCTTCAACTGTGATACACAGAAGGTAGGATGAACCCCAGAATCAAGTGGAAGATCGAGACGGTATGCGACTTCTCCGATCTTGTCTAATACATTATATGGTCCGTAGAATTTAGGTGAAAGTTTTTTATTCTGATTTTTTTTTCAAACTTTCCTGTCGATAAGATTGTAATTTCAACAACACCCAGTCTCCAATCTTAAACACTCTCTCTGGGCGCTTCTTATCAGCCTGTTGTTTCATTCTGTTTTGAGCCCTTCGTAGATGAAACTTTAGAGTTTTAATTGCTTCCTCTCTTCCCATTAGCATGCTGTCCACAGTAGCATTTCTCGAGTCACCTGGAATATAAGGGAAGTGCAGGGTGGTGGGTACCCGTATAGTATCTCAAATGGAGTCTTCTTAGCACTCACATGGTAGTTGGTGTTGTACCAGAATTCGACTAAGGATAGGAATTGTCCCACTTTTTAGGCCTGTCATTAGTCATACACCTGAGGTAGGTCTCTAGGCATCTGTTAACCCTCTCCGTTTGGCCATCCGTGTGGATGCTAGGCTGTGGAGTAATTTAGCTCAACCCCCTGGAGTTTGAAGAATTCCTTCCAGAATTGGCTCACAAACACTGGGTCCCTATCACTAGTAAGACTTTCAGGCATCCCATGTAGTTTGTATACATTATCCAGATATAACTGAGTAACCTATGGAGCAGAATAAGGGTGTGGAAGTGACATAAAGTGAGCATACTTACTTAGCCGATCCACTACCACCATGATCACCTCTTGGCCATTAGATTTAGGTTACCCCTCAATAAAGTCCATAGTTACTTCAGGCCAACAAGTACTAGGCACAGGAAGAGGTTCTAACAACCCTGGGGTAGCTTGGTTCTCATATTTATGTCGTTAACAGACTTCACACTCCTTGACATACTGCCTCACATCCCTTTCCATTTTAGGCCAATAGAACATAGCATTTATCTTCTTATATGTTGCATGAGCTCCTAAGTGTCCTCCCAGTACTCCATCGTGATACATTTTCAAGAGTTTCCTTCTGAGTTCCAGGGATGGTCCCACTACACATTTTCCCTTCCTCGTCAATAGTCCTTGGGTTAAGCTAAAATGCTCATAGGAATTTCTTTCTTTAAGCTGCTTCATCACATGCTGGTAACCTCCGGGTAGGTTCCAACTTTCCTTCAGTTCTTCAACCAATTCTGGGGTAGTGATGGACACTGTGATAGAATTCATGGTGACTTGACCTTTCCTGGATAGAACATTAGTAGTTAGATTGGTCTGTCCACTCTTGTATCTTATCTCATAGTCCATACCTAATAGCTTAGTTAGCCACTTATGCTGGCTTGAAGTGATTAACCTCTGTTCTAATAGATGTTTTAAACTCTGGTGATCAGTTTTGATCACAAAATGCCTACCCATTAGATAATGTCTCCACTTCTCAACAGCATAGACTAAAGCCAAGAGTTCCTTCTCATATACTGATAGTCCTTGCTGCTGGCGTGTGAGTGTTTTGCTATAATAAGCTATAGGATGGTGTTCTTGCACGAGAACAGCACCTACTGCATCTCCACTCGCATCTATTTCCACCATAAACTCCTTATTGTAATCTAGTAAACTTAGAATTGGGGAGCTCATCAAAGTTGACTTTAACTTCTCAAAGGCCAGCTGACATTCTTCATTCCACCTGAAATTATCTTTTTTTTAACAATAAGGTGAGTGGTCTGGCTAGGAAACTATACCCCTCAATGAACCACCTATAATAACCTGATAAGCCTAGAAACCCCCTGAGTTGCCTTAGTGTCTTAGGGACTGGCCAGTCAACAATTGATTCAATCTTCTTTGGATCAGTTGCTACTCCTTCCTAGTTATAATATGCCCCAAATATTCAATTTGGGTTACTCCAAAGACACACTTGGACCTTTTAAGGTACAGCTGCTCTTGCCTCATAATAAAAAAAAGGGTCCTCAAATGCTGGCTATGTTCCTCTAAATTTCGACTATACACAAGTATGTCATCGAAGAAAACCAGGACAAATTTCCTCAAATGGGTCTTGAAAATCTGATTCATAAGTCCTTAGAAGGTAGAGGATGCATTGGTCAAGCCGAATGGCATGACCAAGAACTCATAGTGTCCTTCATGTGTCCTAAAAGTGGTTTTATAAACATCTTCAGAATTCATCCGGATCTGATGGTATCCTAACCTTAAATCCAGCTTGCTAAAATAGGTAGCACCACTTAATTCATCAAAAAGATCTTCTATGATAGGAATTGGAAATCTATCCTTAACAGTTTGTTCATTTAGTTCGCGATAATCCACGAACATCCGCCAAGTGTTATCTTTTTTCTTCACTAAGACAACTGGTGAAGCAAAGGGACTGTGGCTGTGTCTAATCACCCCACTCATTAGCATCTCTTTCACCATGTCTTCTAAAACAGTCTTCTGCATGGATGCGTACCTATAAGGGCGTATATTGACTACCTTAGAACCTTCCTGAAGTGGAATTCTATGGTCATGAGCCCTCTTCGGTGGCAATCCATGGGGCTCTTCAAACAGGTCATGAAACTCCTCCAACAAATCCAATAATGATGGGTGTAACTGCTGTAGCTTCATTCCAACCTCAGTCACTGCCTCGACCCGAACCATCCAACATTGGTAATGTGGTGTTACGTCCTTACCAAATAACTTAGATGGTTCCTTAGGTTTAGTCACCTTCAGCTGTTCCCTGTCAGCTGTCAGCTAACATTTCCTTCCATTCAACTTGAAAGCCATAGTGAGACTCTGAAAATTCCAATGGATGGTACCCAGTGATTTCAGCCATGGTATTCCCAAGATCATGTCACAACTTGATAGAGTAATCAGGTATACCTCTGTAGCATACTCATATCCTTGCATTACCCAGGTAAATGCAGTAATTTTGTAGTTGCTGAAGAGGCTAGTGCCATCAGCCAATACAACTTCCAAAGGAGGAACTTATACAAATGAGCATTTTAATCCCTTCGCGAATCTTTCATCAATGAAATTTAGCGAACTTCCAGTATCCACAAGCACATTTAATCGCCTTCTTTTGAAAAATCCACTCACTCTCATGCTCCCTAGGAAATGCTCCTGATCTTGGTTGATAGCATTGAGTGTGAGTTTAGCGAAGTCAGCCTCTACCTCATCCGACTATATATCATCACCCCCTTTACCCCCCTGTTCATCCTCGGCCTCCACTAGTAACATATTCAATCTTTTCTTGCACCTATGACCTGGACCGAATGGTTCATTGCACCAAAAACATTGTTTCTTCCTTCTTTTCTTCTAATTCCTCTGGGTGAGTCTTTTTGTGAGTCGAGTTTGTGTGTTTGATGGAATAACTAGTTTAGTTGTGCTGTTGGTAGTGGTTGTCTGTGTTTGTGGTTTAAGGGTACTAGAGATGGTGTTGTTGTTTCGGGAATATTGTGGTCGATTGGAAGATAAGTAAGTTTGTGAGCTGTTTGAGTAAGTGGGTAGGGTTAGTCGTGGGGTTTGTGAACTGTTTGGGTAAGCTGGTGGGGTTAGTCGTAGGGTTTTAAGGTACTGTCGAGTGGATAGTAGGTGTGCTTCTTGTAATTTGACTAGTGTATAGGCTTCTTGTAGTGTTTGTGGGTTGAACATGCGGATAGAGTATTGAATGGAGGAATGCAGTCCACTCAAGAAACAACTTATGAGATAGTTTTCTGGTAATTTGACTTGTGTAATGAGATGCTCAAACTCCTCTAAGTATTCCTGTAGTGTTCCTTCCTGGTGCAATTCTTTCAATTGACCATATGATCTTCATAGGCCTTTTTCCCAAATCTAGATTACAAGGCCTTAACCAATTCATTCCAAGTAACGCTATGTGGTGTTTCAAGTGTTTGTATATAGGAATGATACCATTTTAGTACCCTTCCCTCCAAATACATGGCAGCTACCCTAACTTTCCAATCTTCAGGTGTCATATCAATTTCAAAATACTGTTGTGCTTTATATACCCAATCTTTTAATTCATTACCATCAAAATATGGAAAATCTACTTTGGGAGCTCTCAATTGTAATGCTTTTTCAACAGCTACAGTTGGAGAAATTTTTAACTCATTTGTGTCCATGGTTGCAGATGACTTACTAGAATCTGAGACTTTTGATTTGGTGGCTTCCAACTTATCAAGCCTATAAGTTTTCAGCTCCGTGATGGCCATGGTCTGCTGGTCCATAACGTCCTACATCCTCTTGAGGGTTTCATTGATGAGTTTTAAGGCATCCTCTGTCTGTTCCTTCACAGCAACCTTCACAGCTTCATCAATTCTCTTGGCTTCTCTTGTCTCCATGGTATCGACGAGGCTCTGATACCAAAAGTAACAGGGAAATAGCAAGCAGCAAAAAAAAATAATGCAAACTAGTGGAATTCAAATTTCATAGGCAATTTGTTCACTTGAATGCAAGTGACACCAGCCTGGAAGTACAATGTCTGTGTAATAATTTTCAGTAAATTTCCGATTCATACATGATTCCTGTGTGTAATATATTCTCACTAATTTGTAACTAAATGAACTACTCAGGGTGTGACACATCAGCAACCCATGTGATATCTGTTACAGTCTTAACAGCAAAACCTTCTAGAACTATTACATAGACCGTAATTTTCCATTGGCCAGTAGGCCTTTTATTTTCTGAATTTGAGTTGATTATTTGCTGGTCTTCTCAAGGCCCATGCCCGGCCCATTTGGTTCCAGCCCTAACCCATTTCTTTTGAGTCTATCAACAAACATCTCAGAATCCTTAAACTCATCAGACAACATATTCACTTCACTTCCCATTCGTGCTTCATCTGATTTTTCACACAACATAAACCCTAATTGACTTTCCCCTATTACATATTATGTAGGGTAGTGAAATGGTAGATGGTTTATGTATAGAGGAGAATTTTTGCGAGGAATTTGTGAAAGAGAGTTTTGGTAATAAAGAATTTGTGGAGTGATTTTAGGAGAGGGGTATTTATAGTTGAAGATGGAGGGAAATTGAGTGTAACTAAATAAATTTAAAAGAAAAAAGATATAAATTGGCCCGGGGGGGGGGGGGGGGGGTGTTCTACATGGGGGAGGAGAGAGAGAGAGATGAAATTTGTATTTTTATAAGAAAATAATTATATGTAAGATATTATTTGATATAAGATGTATTGGGAAAATTAAAAGTTAAGAAATAGGTGTATAGATGGTAAGAATAGGAAGTAAGAAAAAGTGAGATAGATGAATAGTAGATAAGTACAATGAATAGTAAACCAAACTAATAAGTTATCGGTAGTAAAGAAAATACACGTATAATTGCCATATCTGTAATTTTTAGTTACCAAAAAATAACGAAACTGATATTTTTGGATTTCTTATATTATTACGAGTCTAACGGTATAAATGGAATATTTTTACTGTCTGGTGTTCCCAAGCATGGTTTTCGAAAACTGATTCCGTTCGGATTCGTAAGACACTAGAAATTGGCGAATCTGATATTTTTATACTACCATATATTATTATGAACTATTATAAGCCACTAACTCAATTTTGTTGTCTAGGGTTTGAGAGCACAGGATTGCCAGATCTAAATTCTAGGTTTTGGCATAGGTTTTTATTGACTAGGGTTTTAGTTGATTTCCGGTTCTAGGGTTTTGAGCTTAAGAATCGTCGTAAAATATAGGGGTTTACACAAGTCCTTAAAGGAAAAGAAGAAAAAGACCTTTTTGACTTGATAACGACAAGTCTAAAACTAGAAAGACTAGTCTTAATAAAATTTCATGAAATAAATAAATAAATTGCAAGAAATGTAAGAGTATAAATAAAAGTTATGTTAGTGAGCTTGTATGCTTAGGAATATATATACATAAATTATTATCAATATATAAAAGTTAGATTATGAGCATTAATAAAACATAATAATATAACAACAATAAAAATAATAATACTTAGACCAGGCATGAATATATTGTTGCTTCTACAATACCATAGATTTAGAAAACAAACACTATGGTTATGTCATGTTAACATGAACATGAATTAGTTTTAGGAAGTTTTACCTAAAGTTATTTGTTGGTTGGAGAAGAAATGAAGTATTGGTAATAGTTTTATGGAAATAAGAGAGAGTTGGGAAGAGAATTTTAGAAGAGGATATTTGTAGAGAGAATTTGAGAGAGTTTGTTATGTGTATGAGATGTGCGTAAAGAATGAAGGAGGGAGGAGGGAATTTATTGAAAAGTTGGAGGGAAATTGTAGTTAATCGAATAATGAAAAAGAAAAGAAAATTGATGGCTTGAAGGGGAAGAGTGATTAAAAATTAATTTTAGAAGAAAAGTATAAGAGAAGTTTAGTAATATGTGGTGTAGAATTTTTATGGGAAAAGAAAGTTGTAAGAAATAAGTAAATAAGTTGTAAGAATAGGTAGTAAGAAAAAGTAGAGACAAATGAATAATAATGAATAGTAGTGAATAGTAAATGAATCGTGGACTAAATAATTAAAATACCAATAGTAAAAAAATAAGCGTAAAAGTGCTATATCTGATATTTTTAGGATTCGAAAAATTCTTAAATTGATATTTTATGAATCCTTGTTAAATTATGAGTCTAAATATGTTTTTGAATATTTTTACTATCCCGAGTATTGTGACACGTTTTTCGAGAACTGATTCCATTCAGATTCAAATTGATTGATTTTTGGATAAATATGATCTTTCTAAGCTTCTCATACTATTATGAACTATAATCTATCATTACTCATTTTTATTGTTCTCAGGTTTGGAGCACGGGATCGCCGGAGTTAAAATTGCTAATTTGTCTTGATCATTATTGACTTTTGAAGTTCCGGTTTGACTAGGTTACTCCAATTTTACCCCGAAAATTGAGTGGTTTACATATGCACTGTTCAGTAACAATATAATATGTATGTTATAAATAACATGTATTACAATTTATTTTCTTGATGTTAAATTATTGGATATATTATAGCATAAGAAAATATATTTAGCGGAATTATTTATTATATAAAATTACAAATACTTTGTCTACTATGTAACATAAGAGTATATATGAAAAATTAAAAAAAAAAAATCTTTTTACTTGATACATTGGACTATTATATAGAATGGTATGTGCATATATAGTATATATCTATAAGTGATAAGAATATTAAAAAATAAGAAAAATAAAATGAAGTAGTAAAGAAAATAAATATTAAATATAAATCACAAGAAATAAGTTCCAATGAAAAAGAAAAAGAAATGTAAAGTAGAAAAGAAAAATTTGATGTAATAAAGGTAATAATAGAGAATAGAGACAAAAATACATAAAGGATTACTTTTGAGGGAAAATGAGGTATCCAAAATTGAATAAGAATAGAAATGAAGGAAAAAAAATAAAAAGCAAAAAAAGAAAATTATTAACCTTTTAACTTGTTATTATAGGTTAAAAAAGTGACTATATAGTAGAATCTTTCTTTCCTGACCGCAACGTAGAATTCCCTCTTACTAATATTTCATTATTGACTATTTATCTAACGCACTTAGTAAGTAGTGTCTTTACCTAAATTCGACTCTCTGGTAGTCCTTTCCTACAAATAAAGCTAGAGTTGTGACAAGACTTAAAAAAGAGTACGAATAGACCGTGTCAAACATGCTTTTCCAAGTCAAACTTGGATGCTCCACCTCCACATCCACGGGCCTCAACTCGTTGTCGGAAAGGAGAAATCAAAAGCAAATTCAAGCATCAACATGAAATCACTGTTGCAAGGAACCATTAAGAAAGCAAAAAAAAATCCATCATGACCCATGCCTCCAAATGTCGTCTACTTACGGTAAACAAAGTCCAAATTATCAGTTGAAAAGTCTTTCCATTCACATTTGCACGTCCAAGCATGACTCGGTTCCGTGTCTCATAAGGAAAGGCCATCTAAGCCATGAAGATAGTGCATTAATATCCTCTTTATTTCCTTTTTTTTTTTTTTTTTATATTTTTATTTGAACGTGATACATCTGAATTGAGGTAATATCATTGCCAATACTCTTTTTATTTTTTTTTAAAGGTTTGTGTCTAATATTATTATTGAGAGTTTTGGATATTTGAAAAAAAAGGCAAAAAAGAGTTTTAGATGAAGTTTTTTCTTTTTTTTTTAGAGTATTGTAATCGCATATGTTTTCATGAAATTTATTTTTTCATAGTTTTTAAGAAACTTAAAATATTTTATATCGACGTCAGCTTTTAAAGTAAATTTTATTCAATTTTAAATTAAAAAAGTATTAAATAGAGCAACGGTGCATGGATGTGGCACCGCTAAGATATCCCAGGTTTTGTGACAATATATACCAAATAAATCTGCCGCGGTCCATCCTCAGCAAGGTCTCTAACTCTATTTGTTGTTTTTATCTGAGGAAGGCAAATTAGCTGAGCTGAACTTTCTTTTGGAAGAAGAAGAAGAAGTAGGGGAAGAGTCCCACAATAGATGAGGAAAAAGAAAGAGAGGGACGTATAATGAAAGATGTGTTTAAGTAAAATTGCCTTATGGTATTATGATAAAAAAAATCTCATCAATTATTTAGGTTCACTCTATAATCTGCATATGATATTATGCCCAAGTATTATTTTGAAAACCACTCTTTCCCAAGAAGATGTTTAAACAGAGCCCATGAATGCCTTTCATGGCTATGGATGGGAGATGGAAGTAAGATGTAAATAATTTGGGATTTTATCAAATGATATTATATTTGCATAAGGACGAAGCAAGTCCTACATGGAAAAACTCAAAGAAAAAATTGTCATACATATTGTATATATACTTGGTAAATTATGTCATACTATTTAAACTTTTGAATTTCATATAGTAATTATTTATTTGATTTTTGCGTAGTGCGCATATTTTAGTAATTTTAATAATATATTTTTAACCAAATTATTATGTATGATAAAATACATATTTTGGTTGAAAAGTCAAATCACCATCCTTTCATTATTTTAAATTTAGTGTTTAGGTGAATCATTAGTATTACGCTAATTAAAACATAATAATTGTCCCGCTGTCAAATAAATTTACAATAAAGGTACTTTAACATAGCTCTTGCCTCTACATGTTAAAGAAAAGACATCATCACATGTCGGTTCCAAATAGGGAATCGACTTGATTTGTTATCGATGGTTTTTGAATCGAGAATCGATCCGAGGATGGCGGGTCTGAACCGGCAAAGGATCCGTCGATTGTAGCGGACCCTTACGGTTTCACTTCTAAAAACTATATAATGCAGCGGTATTAAAACTTTTGGTTTACGAATAGGTAGAACCGACGATTCTTGCGGTTCTACGCTATAAAAATTATAGAAAAAGAAAGAAAAAAAGAGAATAAAATTATTAAAAATTGTAATTAAAAAAAATATTTAAAACTATTTTTGCATGAATATTAAAAAATTTATTTACTACTCACAATATTTAATGTGTTATTATTAATAATATAAGTAATAAATATATTTAAAATCATATATTATTAAGTTTTAAAGATTTCTAACCAAAATAAACTTTCTTTCTTAACAATGTTTGACTTGTTTTTGTATTGTTGAGACTTATTTGTATCTTAAATATTTTATAGTGTCACATTACTAATATAACAACTAAAAAAGTGCTAGTGATTATATATAAATAAATACATAATTGTCGAATTTCTTTTAACTAATGCTATGAACAATTAATGTTAGGCTCAATGTTATTTCAAGTTGAAAATTTATTTTGCATTTTCTTATTTAAATTAAGTAAATTATTTAATTGATTTTTTATTTTTTTATTTAATGGTTCTCGGTTCCTCTGAAACTAGAATCGAACCGGCTCCTATGAGTCCAGTTTTGGTTTCACCATTTTTGGAGCTAGGAGACGGTGGTTAGGATCTGGTTTCAGACTCAAACCGAATCATGACGACGTCTACTAAAAAACTCACTTTTCGAAATTTTCCACTATTTCCTAGGAAAATCTAAGAATCTTCATGAAGGAATCAAAATGGTTGTTTCCATTTATCCAAATTTTTAACAAATGTTAGATTATGCATCGTAGCTAGTAATTAAGATATAAAAGTTTTTAATTGGGTAAAAAAATAGCCAAGATAAATATTCGAGTGGTAAATTATTTTTTTTGACCAAAGTTTTAGTATTATTTGTAATCGTATCCCTTAATTTGGTCTAAGTTGACAAGTCAAATGCCTCTTACCTATTGAAAAAGTGCATGAGATGGTTCCAACATTCGAGTTCATATTTAAGTAGAGGAAGAGGATGAACAACTTTAGAAGCGTAAAGGAAAGATCAATGTTATTGAAAAATGAAAATAATGCCAAAAGTGAATATTTATTATATGTTGTTGATCTACTATGATAAGTATCAATATAGATATTGCTATGACACATATCATAATATATATACACCCACATATATATAACATGTAACAGAATCATGGAAATGGCATAACCATATCCTATGTTTACAATACTTTTAATAATATGCATCTCCTCTTTATATTATTCAAAGTGCACAGACTTTGTTTAAAATCAATCTCAAACGTTTGATACTAGTCTTTGTCTACATTGATGATTGTGGCTATTCCTAATATCAAAGGCACCAACATACTTTTCAATCTATTTTCAATTTTCAAGGTTTAACTTTTCTCAAAAGTGTGTCAGAAGTATACGCGGGTTGGACTAGACGTGGACCCAGTTCCGGCACTTACGCCCCCAAATTGTTGGTCGGTTTGTTGTGATGTAGACTTGGACCAAACCAACCCATTGACTGCTCATAAGTCCCTGTGCTGAATTTTGAGAACGTCAAAAAGAATTTCTCTTTTCTTTCAACGTGCTACGGCATTGCTTTGCTTTGGATCATCTTCGTAAAACCTACAATTTAAGCCTTCAATAACAAACTAGTACTGGGTAAGCCAACCTTGTATTTAGTATTTTGGCTGTCTATGGTAGATCACTTCTAAGCATATTCTGCATCTTATCATTATTACATAGATAAATAAATGTTAAACTATGCATAATATGCCTATCATTGTCATGTTTTATTCATAATAAAATACCTTATTTGACCTATCATCCGTCTACTCATGATAAACTTAAAATGTAATCTCATAGATAAATAACAACATATCTAGAATGAGATATATATATATATATATATATATTGACATCAATTGTTATAGACTACCACTTACTGAATAAATGATCATAGAATATAGTTCACTAAAAGAATAGGTTTTCGTTTTTCTTTTCTTTCCCTCTTAGGTTAAAAGTTCCAAGCAATTATTCAGTAATTTGAGCTTCTAAATCATTTTCATTGCGTCATCTTATGATCAGTTTCGGTTCTTTACCCCTTAAAGGTATGCAATTTGTTTTTCCCTTATCTCCTTATCACTTAAAGGTCTTGTTATCCTTCTCCTTGTGTTTGTTTATTTGAACCAAGTGATGATTCCTACCTTTTTAAATCACCTCCTTAGTTCGCTAGCGAGTTGTGCTTGATGCATCTTCAATAGACTCACGTATTAGATATATAATGGATATTATATTTATTATACTATCTCTTAGTTTTATGGGGATTAATAATTAAGTCAATATATAAAAAATTAATATCCTGTTTGATACTCAACTTAACCCAAATGTATAATTAATTAGTTGAACTTTAAAGTAATTAATTTGATACTTAATCAAAGTTTTTGCACTCTGTAATATATTATATCAGCTAAGAGAGTAAACTCCGTTTGTTGAGCTGGCATTTTGGGTAAACAGAAAGTGACAGGTATCAACTACCTAATAAAAACTGAAAAATCAAACAATTAAGTTGGTAAATTAACATATATATTGAAATTGTTAGGAGTTAAATAGCCTACTCTATTGGTCACTTGATACAAGTCAACTTCTCCATTTACTAAGTGGATCGGTTTAACTAGCAGAATTATAAACTTAATATTAATTAATACGAAAACTTAAGTATCAGAATGCGGCATTAGCTCATGTGGACATGCTGTTGTTATCGCCTTGCACATATAAATCATCCTTAACTTTGTCCGATATCATGTGCTTCCTTGCTCTTATTTGGGGCTCAGAGAAGCAGCTGGTGAGTTATCCTTTCCCAAAAGTTGAACATTGAATTAATTGACTGAGAGATCGAGCGCCAGTCTTAGAAATGTCTACAGATCAACAGCAGAAAAGTTGTAACTACGACTTAGACTTTTGAGAGAACTCATAGTAAAATTATTTCCAGTGAAATTTTTTGGTTGTATTCTTAGAAGAATGATGGGCATATATATATAAGCACTGTACAAACTTTAATTTGAAAAAAATATAATACATGAATTCTAATAAATATACATGACTACGTACAACTGTAATTATTATAGTTAGAGACTAAATTTTAGTCTAAGAATTATGCATAAACTTGGACTCATAAATACTAGTTGTCAACACTTTCTCTCAT
This sequence comes from Combretum micranthum, assembly GCA_024138025.1. Lineage (NCBI taxonomy): Eukaryota > Viridiplantae > Streptophyta > Magnoliopsida > Myrtales > Combretaceae > Combretum > Combretum micranthum. The sequence goes on from JAMXBD010001777.1 coordinate 181,646, forward strand.
GTTGGTGTATAAACATCATCAATTCCTAACTTCTTGAGACAATTATGAAATACTTGACTAAACACTGCTTTAGTAAGTACATCGGTGTGCTGATCTTGATAACGAACATGTGGAACTCAATGATTTTTATTTCTAACTTCTCTTTGATAAAATGTCTATCAACTTCAACATGTTTTGTTCGATCATGTTGTACTAGATTATGAGTAATATCGCAGGCTACCTTACTATCACAATACAACTTCATAGGCTTATTATGATCAACATATAATTCATGCAACAAATTCTTTATCCATAATAATTCACATATGGCCTTGGCCATTCCTCGAAATTTAGCCTTAGGACTTGATCTAGCAACTACCTCTTGTTTCTTGCTCCTCCATGTTACTAAATTTCCTCCAATAAAGGTAAAATATCCAAATGTAGAACGTCTATCATCAATTGATCCAGCCTAATCAGCATCAGTATATCCTTCAACATCTAGGTTTTCTCCTTTACAAACACCATTCTTTTGCATAGTGAGGATTTCAAGTGACGCATAATACACATTACAACATTCATATGTTCCTCACTAGGAGAATGCATAAACTGACTCACCACACTTAATGCATAGGCCAAATCAGGTTGAGTTTGTACAAGATACATCAATCTCCCAACAAGTCTCTAATAACGTTCCTTGTTAGTAGGAAGATGATTTTGTAATGCCTTTCTTTCTTCAGGATCATTTCCAATCACTATCATATCATCAACATACATAATAACAGTAGTGATTTTACCTTTATTGTGCTTCAAAAATAAGGTATGATCAGAGTTGCTTTGCTTATATCCAAATGACTTCATGGAACTTGTGAATCTTCCAAACTACACCCCAAGGGATTGCTTCAAGCCATACAATACCTTTCTCAGCCTACAAACATTACAACAAAATGAGCCTTTGGCTACGTCTAATAAACGTGGCTAAACATTAATTAAACGTAACCAAAGATTTTTGGTCACATTTTTTTACACGTGGCCTATAGACGTCGCAAATTGAAATGTCGCTAATGTTAGTTTGGCAACCAAATACACTTTGTTGGGCGACATTTAAACATAGCCTATTATCATGTTTTGGTCACACTTATGTGTGGCTAAATATGACTAATCTCCATCCCGCTAAATATAAAAGGAGGGAAACTTATGATCAGCGACGTTTAAACGTAGGTAAATATTCTTATTAGTAACGTGTAAATGTAAGTAAATTACTTAATTGGCGATGTTTAAACGTAGCCACGCACAGATTGAATAAGCTCTATATATGTTTGTTGGACAAAAATGGCAACGTATAAACGTGACGAATCTCATATTTACCGTAGTTTAAACGTGGCTATTCTAATACATTAGCGACGTCTACATAGAGGTATTCAATTGGTTGTTACTTTAATTTAGCGACGTTTAAACGTGGTTATTCTAATACATTAGCGACGTCTACATAGAGGTATTCAATTGGTTGTTACTTTAATTTAGCGACGTTTACACGTGGCTATTCTTGTTAAGAAGAGATTAATGTTTTTCTCGATTTAATTTGACAATATATACTTGTTTATTGTGTAATGTATGCACAATTAGTAGTATACACCTGTTTGATCACAATATAATTGATACCTGCGCTATTACTTCTGCACATGAAATTTATGTATGAATAAATATCACCAATACATTTTTGGAGCATACAATGTGCTCGATATGTAATAAAAAGTAATAACATAAAAATTACTTAAAGATCACCATCCTTACATTAAAGGGAAAAAAAAACCAAAAAACATAATGGTTTAATGTCCTTAGAAGAAATATAAGCACAAAGTCCAAATTACATTAAAATGAGCATATGTACACAATTTATCACATTAGCTTGACTCCATTCATGTTAATTGCTTCAGCCAAAAAACAAAATACAAAAAACAAAAATCTTAGTATTTAATTTTCTTCTTCGCTGTTGTCACCATCATCTCCAAGTAATAGATTTGATGAAGTATCCCGTGCACTTGTAGAAGTATTTCTATTTGGATTTGCTGTCACACAATATGTAAATAAGATTATTGAATGGTTGAAAAAACACGAATGAGATAATGAAAAATAACCCATGATAACTAACTTGAACTACTGGGAAAACTTGATACAAGTTGTTCTACAAGTCGAGTTAGTTGATCAAGCTGTAAATACCATTGAGTAGCAAATTCAATTCAAGAAAATTGGAAAACAATGGTAATTAATGAGAGCTATTATCTTATATATCATAAACTTGATATAATACAATACATTTTTCTATCTAAAAAATGATCAAATTGGAACATATTGTCATTGTTATTATATTTCTAACCTAATAATTTAAATTGAACATTATTGGAAAACAAAAGAATGAAGTAAATAATTGCAACTATAGTAAATTCTATAATATAAATTTCTAATATATTCCCAATAATAACCATTTCAACATCGATGCACATGAGCAAATGTAGGGACATAAATACAAGAGGCAATGGGCAAAAACTCTTCTATCATGTACAATTTTATATATACATATATAATAGATAGGGTATAGTAAATGCCTTATATACCTAAACATATTAGATTTCAAATACTTTTGAATCTCAATCATGTTTCTAATAAGTTTCTATATAATTCTACCACACCCACTTGACTGTTTGACTTTGCTTTAGAAAGAAACCACCATAAAAAATCATGTTATGTGGTCTTCCTTGCAAGAGTATAGCTTAGCAATTCATAATATGTGTGGTTCTTATAAGAAAAAGATACATGATGATGGGTATGTTTTCGCCATTTTTTAAAATCACCCATACTTTATTAGAAAAGATATTGCAATATTGAACAAACCATAAAGTTTAATTACCTGTTGAGTTTGTTGCTGGCGTAATGTTCTTTCCTCTTGCAATGCAGCTCTTAACTCCTCCATCTCATTCTGTCTTCGTGTTGATTTCCCAATAGATGGTGGTCCATATCCTCTTCCAGGATGGTAGTCAGATCTATTACTTGCATTCATAAATATGTCAACAATCTCTTGTGGTGTCTTTGGCTTGTTAGAAGCTTGCGCCTCCTCATACATTTTCACCATCTTCTCCTACATTATGAAAACTTAAACATAACATCCACAACATATTGCTTATGTAATAACATGTTTAAAATAAAAATTTAAACTATGGACTTACATAATCTTCAGAAGCTTCTTGTGAAACCCAACCACCAATACCATCAGGCCTTGGTTCACGATAGCGAGTTTGCTTAAAGAACTCGATAGCATTGGGCAATTGGTGATTTTGATTGATCTACATACATATATATATATATTAGAAAAATGGTAAATACTTGAGTAAGCTTACTATTACATGTTAGAAATTATATGAGTTGCTACTTACGTGCTCATTCCTTCTGCTCTCAAATGATCGAGAGCCAGACCTATGCAAGTATATTGACACAACTACGTGCTTCTCTCCCAATCATTGATTTGGTCTCTATTCATTAAAAACAGTTATATATTTATGGAGTTATTACTTGAAATCACAAGAAAAATGGGTATTCAAAGTTTACCTTCTTGGATGGCTCATTGGATTGTAAAATTGCCTTCTCTTCTTCAATATCTTTAGTCCATTGTTCTGTCATCTTCTTCCAATCATCTTCATTCGATCCATTAGGTCTTGCTACATCACCAATCTCCATCCATCTCCTCTTAGTTTTACTTCGATGATTTCTAAGCAGACTCCCCATCCATTTGTCAACAACAGCAAATTTGTTGTCATTTTTCACTATATTGTCAATATTCAATCGATTCTACATCAACCATGTCAGTTAAGACAAAAGAATGATTAGTAACATCGCATAAAAAGGAAGTAATATAACAGGAAAGTTTAGTCTGTATTTACCTTGACCTCTCCCAAGCTCGTTGTTTCTGCATCTTATCTAATTTTCTCCAATCTTCACCATAAAGAGGCAACAAGTCCCTACATGCTTTCCCTATCTCAGATGCTAATTTTGAGGATGATCTGCTGAAACAGGATGTCCTCGGATATAGTAAACTCAACTAGTATTTTTCCCTTTGGCTTCATATTCTCCCGCTCAAGTGCTTGACCATAATATGCACTTCTCTTACCAACAGATCGTGTTGAGCTCTCAGTTGCTACAATTATAAGAGAATGTTTTTTAACTTGCACACTTTCAATAATTTATTGCATATATTTATAAAGCTTACCAAGAGATTCAGTATTATTAGACGTGTGGCTGTGCTCTTGGGGCCTATCTATTTGACCATTGTTCATTTCCCGTATATCTGGAGCTTCATTCTCTACATTTAATAGGAAAACAAAAAAACACATTACATATGTTAATATTCAAAGCTAAATACACAACAAGGATAGTGGGAATTGAATTAGAAATATAAGTATAGAGAGCATTTATATTTGACATATGAAAATAGAAAAAAATTAGAGACATGCGTAACTACACGTACCTAAGCAACATCGAAATTATGAAAGACATTACAGACCAAACATGTCAATACACAAATTTCTATCTTTAAACATAATTTTTATTACAAAACCATTATTATTGATTCTATTTGTAAAAATATAATTTATTTCAATTTTATATGCACATGGCCAAATGCGAAAATGAGTATCTTTGCCTTTATTGATCATTGGGAGGAAATAAGAGCGTTCGTTTTGCAGAAAACATCTCTCCTGTAGCTGTTATTATATGGCATAATCAAATTTTATAATTGTTGAATACTGTCATAATGTTTGCAAGAGATATGTGCATTTTATTGAATTTAGTGGAAAATGGTGATGAGATGCAAAGACGGTGTCTGATGGGGTAATCATTTTGACACAAGTATAGGTAGATTTCTTGCACGTTTCATTTCTTTTTCTTAAACACATCCTTTTTCTTAATTTAACAAGCAGTATATGGGTTTGCAGTTGGAATGCTACATACGAAAGCTTGCTTCAAAACAACAAGCCATTTCGTCACCCAATACCTCTATCTGTAAGTACATTTTATGCAAATCATGTTCAATCCATAACATTAAATTCTTCAACTTATGAAATGTGATGTCTGTTTGACAGGAAATGGTAGATTTTTCTAGTGGACATTTGGGAGCAAAATGGTATGTATGACTGAAAAATGATGCCATAATTGTGAGACGAAGAAAGTTTAGAACCATTTTCAGGTTGCTTGCACAATCTCATCCACCTCTAGGAACCTTAATTGTCAATGAAATTATAATTACAAAAGAGCAATTTCAACCATTGTTGACAAGTGTTATTTACACCTAAAGTTAACCTATATTATTATTGTACTGATTGGAAATTTCAAACTAGGGATGGTATTACTTCCATAGATTATAAGGATATTGTCAAATAGCTAATGCTAAAAAACTGAGTAAACACAAAATACAGCCACTTTTATATCTTTTATAGTCCATATAATAAAGAGTTCTCAAAAACAGGTAATTGATTTTCCAAACCCATCTTCTACATTTATATGCCAATTTCACCACTTACCTAGAGTGTGGTTTTGATCAGCTGAATTGCTGCCCTGTAAGGATGCATTTGCTGGACTTATGTTGATACCTTGACCATGTGGAGTGTCATTTGCTGTAGTAGAACACAAAATCAATTTGAATTACCAATTTATACTAACTTATTCTACTTTAATGATATGTCCAAATGGAATACCTAAGGCTTCAAAGGATTAGGTGGCTGGTTGTGTTGTTGTGATTGGTCACATCATCCCCAGAATGGTGAGAATCCGACTCATCACGAATAGGTAGTCGAGTATCTCGTTTAGTCCTCCCTCCCTCCTGTGAACATTCCTTCGACCACCAGCCATTACAAACCTAAAAATGAATAAAGGAGGCGTAAGTTAGTCATTAGAAAATAAACAACATAATAGCTTGGCAACACATCATTCAATATACAAAAGCTTATGCTAATATCATCGCCTTAAAAAAAAGGAAAAAATTGATCTTGCAAGCGTAATTAAGGAGATAAATTTTTAAAAAGAAAAAAAAATAACCATTCAATTTGCATCGCTACTGTCATAATCCACCAGCGTCTCATCCATCTCCTCATTCTCATCCTCATCTTCACTGGATTCAATACCGGCATCATGCTCTATATGTGTAGATGCTTGCACTGTTCTTCTAATAACTCCCTATCAACAGTCTCATGACCTACATCAGTTCTCAATAGCACATCAACATCGCAATCGATTACTGGATGCAGCTCATTTCCTCCATCACCATCATCTATGAAATGTTCATCTAAGATCTCATCTGCTAATCGAGCCTCCACATCAGTTAACAAATTTGGACCACCTTCAAGCGAGTCCATATTATAGATGTGGCGATGCTCAAACTGTTGCACTACACGCCATTCAGTCCCTAGTTTCATGTCCTCTACATAAAATATTTGCTTAGCTTGTGATGCTAGCACGTACGGATCATTTTCATACCACGTACGAGTAATCTTAATGCTTTTAAAGCCATCATCAACTCGAACATGCCGCATGTTAGTGTCCCACCACTTGCACTTAAACAAGATCACGCTTTTGTTTCTAACATAAGTAAACTCATATATATCTGTCAAAACCCCATAAAATTCAATTTTCGTGTCTCCTTCATTTCCCTCTACAAGCACTCCACTATTCTGAGTCTTCTTCCTATCATCAAATTCTGTTGTATGAAATCGCACACCATTGTATATCAATTTGTTGTATCTCTTGAAACATGAATCGGGTCCTAATGATAATGCATATAACGCACTGATGACCGGGTCACCACTTTCATACAACGCACTCATCTGCAATAATGACAAGCAAAATAGACAATCAGTCCTATTTGTTAAACTTCCTTTACCTATAGCCTAAGTATATGTGGGCATTGTTAATTATATTTACCTTATTCATAAACCATTGACTAAATTCACTCTTGTGACGCTCATCTATGTCATCACCATTTTGTGAGCTTAAAATGTCGATATGTTCACTGCAACATAAATTTCACTGTGGTTAAGTAATACACACAAATTTTAATAGTTCACTAACATAGTAAAAATGATCTAATGACAGCCACTTACGCTAAATATGGTTGCATCTCCTGACAATTATTGATAATGTACCATTTGGCGATTTCAACCTCCTCATCTGATAATACCACATATGTGGGTGGAGAAATAAAACCAACCCTATTTGTAAAGATGTCCAGGCCACCATCTTCCAGAGAATCAAAGTTCCTATCTGGTCGGTTAAATATTGTCTCCAAGTCTTCTAAGTGAAGGGAGCACCAAGTCAAGCACTCATGAACAACATAGGCTTCAGCAATTGAACCTTCCGGATAAGCTCTATTTCGAACAAATTGCTTTAAAGAGCCTAAGTATCTACATAGTAAAATTTAAATTAGGGGAGAAAAAAAGCAAACATTCAAAAAAAAACATTAAAATAAAGATGTTATGTGTTGTATTCACATTGTACCTTTCAATAGGATACATCCAGCGGTAAGCAACAGGTCCAGCCATTAGGGCCTCTTGAGGTAAGTGGATAGCTAGATGCACCATTACATCGAAAAAGGCAGGTGGAAAGATTAGCTCTAACTTGCACAATATTGTGACAATATCGCTCTGCATCTTTTGTAACTCCTCAACATTCAACATACGTCGGCACAACCTCTCGAAAAGGTCCCGAGCTCAGATATGGTGGTGGTGACATCTCTAGGCAATAAGCCACGAATACCCACAGGCAATAGCCTTTGAAGCAACACATGGCAATCATGACTCTTCATACCAGAAAGTTTTGAGCATGAGTTGTCTACACACCTACCTATATGTGATGCATAACCATCGGGTAATCTAATATTCCTTAGAAATTGACAGAATAATTTTCTTTCAGAGTTACTTAATGCATAACTTGCACATGGCATTAAATACTTGCCATCACCCCGCTTTAATAGATGTAGTTCCTTCCGAATACCAAGTTCCTCTAGATCAAGCCTAGCTTTATAAGTGTCTTTTGTTTTTCCATCAATCCTAAGAATTGTGTAGATAATATTCTCACAAATATTCTTCTCAATATGCATGACATCAAGATTATGTCTAAGCTTTAACTTTGACCAATATGGCAATTGAAAGAATATGGACTTCTTAACCCAGTTGAACCCGCCAACATGATGTGCTCTTTTAACTTTCTCTGGATGCTTTCCCATACCCACATCTACCACTGTACGTAATTGGTGAAGAATGTCTTCACTAGAATATGGTTCGGGAGCTTCACGATTATCACGCATTCCATCAAATTTCAAGCTACGTCTCCACCTATGTTCCTTTGGCAACCACATCCTATGACCAACATACCCAATCTTGCTATTAAGTCTTATTGATGGTGTTTGATCTTCGCATACAGGACAAGCACTGTATCCTTTTGTGCTCCACCCAGACAAATTCCCATAGCTGGAAAGTCATTGATGGTCCACATCAATGCAGCATGCATATTAAAAGAAGACTTCGAGTATGCATCATATGTCCATAGTCCATTGACCCAAAGATCATTCAACTCATCAATCAAAGGTTGCATGTAAACATCGATCTCCTTCCCTGGTGCTTTAGGCCCAGGGATTAACAACGTCATCATGAAATACTCTTTCTTCATGCACATCCATGGTGGTAAGTTGTATGTAAGAAGCACTACTGGCCACATGCTATATGACTGGCTCATGGTACCAAAAGGATTAAAGCCATCACTAGCTAACCCCAACCGCACATTACGACTATCCTTTGCAAAGTCTGGAAATTCATTATCAAAATTAATCCAAGATTGCCCATCAGCTGGATGGCTCATAATGTTTTCTTGTCTCTTATGTTCATCTTTATGCCAACGCATTTTTTGAGCAACCTTAGGATTCATGAAAAGGCGTTGCAACCTTGGTTTTACAGGAAAGTACCGCAGAATCTTATGAGGAATGGGCTTTCTAGACCCTCCAGACATCTTATACCTAGAAGTACCACAAGTAGGGCAACTGGTAAGATGCTTGTTCGTACCCCAAAATAAGCAACAATCATATTTACATGCATGAATACTGTGGTAACCCATACCCAACCCTCTTAAGTACTTGTTTGCATGATAGTATGAAGTGGGAAGAGACTCTCCATTAGGTATCACATCACGCAAAAGTTGTAGAAGCATGTCGAACGACTTGTTAGTCCACTTATTGTATACTTTCAAGTGGAGAAGCTTCACTATAAAGGAGAATTTAGAGAACTTACAACCCGGATAAAGCTTTTGTTGTGAGTCAGCTCTTAAACCACTTAAAAAATCTGTTGGAATATCGAAGCCATCTCGGAGACTTGCATCTTCCTCTTGATTCGTAGCAAAAGCCCCTAAATCTTCAAGCATTTCATCAAGCCCGTCAATGTCATCATCATTTACAACATTGTACTCCACCTCATTATATCATTTCACTCTCTATATGACGAATTCTACCACGCGGTCCACTAGGCAATTCAATAGTCGGCTCCTCACCATGATATATCCAACACTTATAAGTTATGTCTATCCCATCAACAAGCAAGTGTGCTCTAATCACATTCACGGTGTACAAGTTGTTATTTAAACACCTCCTGCATGGACAATTTAACTCCGTGTTTCCTCCATATTTCAATTGCATGTATGCAATGAAAAATTCTACACCTCGTTGATACTCTTCACTTCCAATGTCGCAATTCATCCAATTCTTATCCATGTGTATTCTAAGAAAAGCCATAGAAAGAAAGAATTACAACCACACTAAAATAATATCAGTAGATTAAAAAGAAAGGAAAAGGAAAAAGGACGAATGAAATAATCTTAAATACACATAAGGTTTTTAATGTTGTTTTTAGTAAGTGAAATCAATGCAAATGGATTGAAATCAAGGAAATTGTATGTTTGGTTTCGCAAAATAAGACGGAAATGAACGAAAATCCCAAATCTGTTGACATTCCATGCCCAGTTCATTTCTCTATAAAAATAGTCAGAAAGCGATGGAAAAAGAAAAACAAACATACCCATAATAATACAATTACTGTTAAAATTTTTTGAATATTTTAGTCTATTCACAACAAGCTTCATCTTAGTTCATTCCATTTCTATCATAACAATCCAAAAATATATTATTTTGTGTGCATCTATTTAATTTCTTACTTATTTCTCAAATGTAGATATAATTAAACGAAATGAAATAATTGTTAGTTTGTTATTGTATTTTTTTTACCATTTCAAGGATCAAAAGCATAATTAAACGACTAGTGATTCACATGCAGTAGAAGATGATTACACGATAAGAAAAAGTACCATCTCTCATCTATTTTCGTTTAAATATAAGCTTAACACTCGGTTATTGGTAAACCTTAATAGAAGTTACCAATATATATGAGTGCATGCATACTATTATACATAGAGAGAATGACAACTCTGGAATTATTCATCATTTTTTTTTCCTAGATTATTTTCGATTAATCCTTAATAAACATTAATCTTCAAATATAGACTTGAATTCAACAACTTGTCCATGTAAACTAAAAATAACTTGATGAAAGTTGACCTAAATCACCAAGGATATTGATCTTCTTATTGGAAAAGTTGAATGCATTACCCAAATGGATTCAGTCTTTGAAGTTACACCTTTAAGTTGAGTTTAAAAAAAGATTTGAACAACTTCTGAACAGTTTGTGACCAATCTGTGATCGTTTGGATTTTCCAATTTTACACTTTGTCTAATTCTGTAGTTTCTGATTCTTTTGGTCTATCATGCATATTGCTTGGGTAAAGCGATATGAAGTCATTGTTGAGTTATAGTACTACACTATGTGTAATAGTTTGAAATGCTAGTATTATCCATAATTTTATCACATTTACTAAACAATCCCCTACAGACATTACAACATCATTAATAATCTTATATACATTTGTTATCATCAAAAGCTTACAACCTAATGATGATGATGATGATGATAGCTATTACTCTCTTAAATTGAAATTTAATAGTTTTATGCAATTTTACAGCTTTGTTTATTTTTTTCTTTTAAAGAAGGATTAATAATGAGAATTTAATAAAGCCTTTAAATATATAATTTTATATTTTTAGATACTGTGTGCTAGTAATCAGGAAGGAAAAAAAATAACTTAACAAAAAATTACAACATTTGCTGTAAGAAAAATTCAAAAAATAAGCAAGTTAAACCTCCACTAGTAAGTTGTCAATCATGATGCAATCTAAAATACTCCATTATCATATATCATTGAGTATTAGAATATGAGAAATGGATTAGTGGCTCCTTGGCCACCATCTACATACTCGCACAACCTCAGTATCTTCACGAATGGTAACTGCAACAAGCAGCCTTGATCCTCAACGCTATATGTGTGTGTGTGTGTATTCCTCTGGAGCGTCCTTCATGAGAGGATTGAGAATATATAACTCTCACTTTGTCATTCTACTTACCATTTTTATTGAATATCTTACTAATTTAGTTATGTAAGCGGTCGCAATGGACAATCCTTCCATGCCCAGTAAAGTTGTTGTTTTATGGTCTCATTAATCGAAATGCCCAGATTCATATCACTCTATGAGCATAGCCAACACCAATATATATGTTTTGTGTGCTTTCAAATTGTAATTCTGATAATATCCACAAAACTATTTATTCAAACGATTCAGATATGATTACCCTCGGAAATTAAACTTAGATTTATGGCTAGAAAAAACCAATTAGCTTACATTTTATAAAGTTTATTCAAACACCATTCAGAAGAAAAGTTAAAGGAGATCACAAAATAATTTGCCAAATTTCTACGCCTCAATTTTTAGCATTTATCCAACGCAATAGTATACGGAAGAAGTTATTTAATTTAAAAAATAACATTAGAACTTGATCTATCTTATTATCAGTAAATAACAGTAAAATCATATGAAAGATAATTAAATAATCATCATGAAAATTAATTAAAGCATTAATAATATAGCCGATTGTAAAATTTTATAAGTGCTATTATTTTTTCTTCTTTTGACTTGGTAGTGGCTACCAACATTCATATGTGTCAATTGCCACTTATCTATAGACTAAAACAACCATAATTATAATCTTTTAAGCATCATTAGAACCATTTTAAGCTCATTATGATTATATTGCTACCAATTATTAGAACAATATTAATGAGTATTAAATGGGAATGCAAATTTTTAGCATAATTAATCGAAAATAATCCAGGAAAAAAAATAATAATGAAGCACTTCTACCATTATGTTATTAACAAAAAACAAGCGGCATTTATATATTACACAGAATGAGCACGGATTTGTAATAAAATTAGGTTGGATGATTCATAAGCTAGCCATACAAAAGGAACATAAAGAATAAAATCAAAGTTCCAATAAAAATCACACAACATCAACATGAATTATGTACTCAAACCTATAAGTATAACGTTATTGCAAACAGAAATTGTGGGGCGAAAAGGTATGAGAATTCAGCAAGGCAAATTTGTAGTTATAACTATATTAATGGTCGCTCCCTAAGCTTTAAACTGTGGATTCATCACTGATCATTATCTTAAATTCGCATGATTGTGTCTAAACAGTGACTGCTTGTACTCATTGAATAATAATATAATAGGTCAAGAAAGCAAAATGTTATTAAGAAGCTGACTTGTATTTATTTATTTATTTTTTCCATCCAATTTGACAGTAATTCAACCACATGACAAGCATGTACAAAGAAAGAAAAAAGAGCATCAAAACAAAGCTTCACCTAAACCTTTTACACTATCGTGCTCTTTTTCACTATAGAAAGAAGCAAAATAATAATAATAATAATAAATAATAATAATAATAATAATAAAACCAAGACAACATATTATATTTATTTTTAAAATAAAGTAAAAAAATAAGTTTTATAAATGATATAGTTTAAACATAATCATCTTTAAATATTTAGCATGTTGTAACAATTTGGTTTTTTTTGGGTAGAACATAAATTATATATATATATATATATTATATATACGAACCAGCTAAACTACTATAGAGTTGCTGCAATGAAAGACATGCACCTCACCGACCAACACACACACAAAGTTGTCATGTTTCAACTTTGAGTACAACAAAACACTAACTAAGTTCAATGACAGAACCATGCTCTGAATGTCAATTAGCTTAATTAATCTCATAATGCAAAGCTACTCAATTAGCTTAAAATCAAGCAGACCAGGTTCCACCCAAACTTCATCGAGCTCCTATTCAAGCATCACAAAACTTTGACATCTGCTGGTTAGAATTGGATAATAGAATGAATTGAATAGAAGACCCAAGCAAAAAAGCACAACCAAGCAAGTTCCTAAGAAACATGATAAATAGCCACCATGTGCTAATTGAAGTTCTTAATCAAGCCTTAATGCCAACCTACTGTTTAACATTCATTGAATTTATTAACACCAAGCAAATGAGTAGCTCAAATGTTCAAGATATTTTTTGAATCCCAGAGTTGAAGTATAATTGCACTAGATGATCCTCAAGCTTAATGCATGCATAAGCAGCTATAATTAACTACTAAGTCCAATAGGTAACTACCGACCAGTATTTAGTTGAGTTTAACCAATCATTTGTGCATATCTATTTATTTTCAATGCGACTCTAACTAGAACTCCATTGAAACAGTAACCAAGCAGCAACTATAACATGGACAGACTAAGTTACATGAAGTGATGAATGCTAACTAAATTAAGCAACTGCAGACTATCGAAAAGGAACTGCTCCAACCATGATGCCAACTTGGTGTAATAGTCCTAAATTCCACACTAAGCTCTTACTTAGCAGGCCAAAATAGCCACACGCTAGCTAAACCAATCCTTAGCAGGACACAATCAAACCTAATAACCACTACATGCTAATTGATATGTTTTTATTCCTCTATTATAAATATATATTTTAAGATGTGTGGTGGGTGTGGACAAAACAATAGCTTCTTCTTAAATACATTCAAGCTCTACCTCAGCGAACTGGGAAGGGAAAGGTTGGGTCAGTTCAAGTCCCACTTGCTGATGCAAAATTGGGATGAGATACATATATGTAATGAAATTAACTAGTTCTATCAACCACTAAGAAACCATGCTTTAAACATAAAAAGAGTGCATGTTTGAAATAGCTTGAAGATGTAAGATAGTAGAAAATACATGCTGATGCACCAAGAAGCTTGAAGAAAAAAAAAGGAAAAATAAAAAACCTTCCCCTATTTTTTGTAAACCTCAAAATGGAGGTGTTTAAATTCCTAAAATTGTCTCATTAGCCTACAGATGATTATCAATAATGTGAGCACAATAGACAAGATTAACAATCCATCTTTTCTTTTTTGGGAAAAGTTTTGCAAACATGAGCTCGTGGTCTTACAATAATTTTTTCCAAGATGAATAAAAACCTTTAAAATATGACCTATGTTTCACTAGAAAAATTAATAAATCTAAAACAGGGGCCTAACAAGACAACCACTATGGGATCCATATCGTATTGGACTACAACATACGTTTGGTGACTGCTGGAAACTATAACTCACATTATAAAAAATGTGTGTTTCAAATCATACAAATTCATAATTCACTCATATTTAGATGAAGCAAAGAAAAAAATAAAAAGCAAAAGCATCAACCATTTTAGATTCAGATTCTTCTACAACTTTAATAAATAAATAAATACCAACTAGATTCAAAAAAAAAAAAATAGAGAGATATCTTACTGCTAACTAGATTCAGATTCTTTTTCTTTCACATGTCAAGACTACGCATACATATATATATGAATCAATAAACAATTCGAACTAAGATTATAAAAAATGGAAGGCCTATCAATTGCATCTGGATATACCTGTAAAATTGAACCAAAATTTCTTCACAATTGTCGGCTGTAGTTATACTGTTCTATTGCCACACAATCACCACACGATGAAACATTAAAATTGAAATTAGGAAATGCAAAGAGATCTTTATTGCAGTCCTGCATAAGAAACAAAGACAATTACAAAACAGTCCAAACCACATAAGTTTTAGGAAATAATGTAATTGATCACAAAAAAGGTTTCTTGAAAATTAATCTTATTGATCCTATAATTTGCAGATCTAAAACTTAAAAGTATAGCCATTGTATGACGTTGAGTTGAATGGAATTCTGCATCGAATTAATAGCAACATTTATGCATTCACATATGTGCAATAGTATTGTGTGGAGTTTTCATTTTGTTGATCTCTATTAATTGTTCCCTTTGATGCTTATTTTTCTCCTTTTTTTTCATTTTTATAGTCAATGTTCCTGTTATCTAACAATATGTAAAACCTATTGTGATGGATCATTCTAGTAATGGGACCTTTTGAATAATTATCAACTTGCTTCATGAAGGTTTCAATGTAATTGGGAAGATATCTACTAAAGGAAATCATTTAATTTACTTAGATTACCTCATATAAGCTCGTGATTCATCACCACACCAAAAAAAAAATGTCAAAGCCAACTAGTAAAATTTCATTTTATAAAAGAACATTCTGCCAGTTTGAAATGGTATAATGAATGTGAAGCTATTTGACGAGACAGAGTTGAGCTAATAGCAACTGGAAAATTAGTGTCTTAATTTAATATCTAACCTTAGCCAAGAAAATGCAATCCAAAACTTAATGCAATTGAAATTGAATGGAAAGTTCAAACCTGCGTCATCACTTGCATCTTCTTAAGCATCACTTGCATATAGAATATGGCCACATTACTAGGGCATTGTAAACATCATGCTAAAAGACTTGAAAGTAAATCCTGGAAAAATAATAGTGTAAGTTGTGAAATATAACCCAATGAGTGTGAGGATTAATTATAGATAAATAAATTTCTCTGACACTAGAGGATTAATTACAGATAAATAAATTTCCATTGGAAAATTAGTTGAGCAAGAAACTCCAAACAACATTCCTCATGGTTATGTTTTCCAAATTCAACCAAAAAGTGACATAACAGCTACCAAGATTTGTTTAACTAGAAATACTACTCATTGGGAAAAATGTAAGCTAAGCTAAAGCCTAATCAGCCACAAATATTTTATGTAAGAAACATGGGAACTTTCAAGAATTACAGAGGATAAAAGGAAGCATTTTTTTACTGTAAATGCAAAAGGTAAAATGTAATTAAAAGCTCTTATCATCTAAATGTAAACTTGACTCATATAGATTCTAAAAACAAATAAATATTCCGACATCATAACCTAAGCCACTCTGAATTAAAACTCAGAAAATACATATGTAGAAGCAACCTTTGCCAAATTTTATTACCCACATTAGTGCAATTCCAAACTTAACTATTTTTTTCCTTTTAACATAGTAAAAAAGAAGATGAAAAAAATTATTATTCAATGAAAATCATATTATAGATTATCATGATTGTTTTTCTCCATGGAAAAGCCAGCCATCCATTCATAAATTAAAAACTGAATACATAGAATATGATTATCATGATTTGTTACTGCACTTAGATTTCAATTTTCATCTGAAACATGAAATTCAAAATAAAATCTTAACTCAAACAAGAAACATAACGAGCACATAATGGATGAAACACTTACAAAAGAGTAAATCAAACCCAATAACATAGATCTCACCTACCTGTCCCCTGTCTAGGCTTGAAGTCGTACTTAATGGAGCAACTGTGGTCATGTTAGATGGAGCAAAAAGACTAGTTGGTGAACCAACTGTGGTTGTGTCAGATGGAGCAAAAAGACTAAGTCGTATGGTGGGAATACCATCATTGGCAGCAGGTTAGCTATAGGGAACTAAGCTGGAGTGGAACTAGGGGTTATCGTACCAACACCACCGCTGTCTATCCACTACCATTTTAACCAAAACCCGACACCCAACACCCAACATTCTTAAATTGATTTCTAAATTTAAATTATTAGTCTCCTTACTCATTTAAGAAACCTAATTTCCTCCATACGTAAACATTACCTTTCCTCAAAGGGGGGAAACCTAATTTTCTCCATACATAAACAATACATGGTTACAAACTTGTGATTATTGAACACGACGCCAAAATTTCAACCAACCATACAACTAAATAAAGACATCGTTCAACCATGTACCTCCTACTTGAATACATGTACTACTCATGATTATAAAATCGTAAAATAGAAATTTTCAAAACATGAGAAACAAAAAGAAATCTCTCATAACCCTTGAACAAAAGCCCTAAAGGAAAAAAAATACGAACAAACCTATGATGTGTCACTGATGAATGATGTTGACGACTGTGTTGTTGAAGTTTTCTAATGAAATCTTCTCCACTGCTAGCCATGAAGGAATGGGTATGATGGAGGCATTGATCGATCAGAGGTCGATGGAGAACGAGATATCCTTCGGAGGTGGGATGGAGAGATTTGTTCAGTTTTTTGTTGCGTGAAGGAGATTGAGCGGAGATTAAAGTGTACTGTGGTCTTGTCTGAGGTGTTGCACAATGAGGAAGAAAGAAAAAGGTAGGCCAATAAGGTTTTTTGATATTTTTTTTACCACCCGCGTTTTTGAAATGGCGGGATTTTTAGTGATTTCATTTTCCAATTTTTTTTAAGGATGGGTAAATTCTTAAACTAAAAATTAGTCACGGTTCATAAAAGGAAAGAGTTGCCAATTAAATGAATGTTTCGTAAACGTGACTAATAGTATGCTTTAAATGATGTAGTTAAACTATTAAAGATGGGCGACGTTTGCAATTTTTGCAAACGTCACCCAATATCAAAATTCTTGTAGTGAAACTTTCTTGTTATTTTCGACTTGCATATAACGACTCGAAGGTAACTCTATATAAAATTCTTCTTGAAGATCTCCATGTAAAAATGCATTCTTTACACCAAATTGTTGCAAGTCCCAGTCAAGGTTCACTACCAAGGATAATAAAATTCGAACAATATTAATTTTGGCTATTGGTGCAAATGTCTCCATATAATTAATGTTGTAAGTTTAAGCATATCCCTTAGCTACAAGTCTTTCTTTGAACCATTCGACTACGCGATCTGCCTTATATTTCACAGTATACCCATCTACAACCAATAGGCTTCTTTTTTTTTTTTTTTTACAAATCTATAATGTCCCAAGTTGAATTCTTTTGTAGAATTCATTTCTCCATTCATTGTTGCTTTCCATTCGGAATCCTTCAATGCTTCCTGCACATTATTAGGATTAGATACATAAGATAATTATTCGCAAAAGACTCATTTTCCTTTGACATTCTATGATAAGATACGTACTGACTCATGGAATATTTGGCTCTAGCATTCAAAAGAGTTCATAGTTCAATTTAGGTTTTCCTCTGGTGCTTCAATTTGGGAAATAAAGACTAGTTCATAATTTTCTTAAGACAGTTCAAAATTTTCACTAGGTAGTTTGAAATTAGAATTTCTTGGGATGATTTCAATGATTCTGACTGGTTTTCCTATGATAACTCAGGTTCATAATGTACCTGTAATTGTTCGACCTCCAAACTACTTTGAGAGAGCAATTGGTCAATTGGTACATCACCTGTATCTATCTTATCTTCATCTGGATATTTCAAAGTTTGCGATTCTTGCTCATTCTACCCCCGAAGTGAAGACCCAACAGCATAATAGTACATATTATTTTCATGAAATGCAACATCAAGAGTAACATATAGCTTCTGAGAAGGGGATGGTAACACCGATAACCTTTTTTATTTAAACCATATCCAATAAGCACACACTAAGAACTCTAGGTTCAAGTTTACTTCTCAAGTGTTTATGAAGATGAACAAAAGCTACACACCTAAAGACTTTCGGTTGTAAATTAGGTTCAAGAGAAATACTAACTGCTTGATGAAGAACATGCAAAGAAGTCTAAAAATCTAAGGAATTGGATGGCATGTGATTAATTAGATAAGTCCACAACAATGATTGCTTCACCCCATAACTAGTAGGCATACGAGCTTCAAACAATAAAGCACTCAAGAAGACGTCGATTCTTATGTTCAGTAACCTCATTTTGTTGAGGTGAGTAAGGACAAGTTGTTTGGTGAGCAATAGCATGGAGTTCGATAGTGTTTGAGATCTTGGTTTACGAATTCACCACCATATCAGTACGAAGAACCTGCATATTGGCTTGATATAGGTAGCTACCATTCTGTGAAAATTTTGAATAACGAACTGACTTCATTCTTAGACTTCATCAAGCAAATCCAAGTCATATGGGTATAATCATCAATAAAGGAAACAAACCATTTAGCATCACTCAAAGAACAAACAGGTGCAAGACCCCATACATCAGAATGAATCACCATAAAAGGTAAAGAACTCTCATTCATACTTAATGGAAAGGGAACACGATGGTTTTTAACTAGTTCACAAATTTCACATTTAAGGTCTGAAATAGATACATCAACAAAAAAATTTGGAAACAATCTCTTTAAATAACCAAAAGATGCATGGTCGAGACATCTATGCCATAACCAAATTTCATTATTCGAACAATCAGTTTTGTTTATCATAAAGGCTTGAGCGAACTAGTTTGAGGTATCCAAGTTCAAAATGAGATAATAGAGCTTTCCCTTTCTAGTACCATAACCATCTCTTGTGTTTGAATGTCCTTAAAAACACAAAAGCTAGGCTAAAAAATCACAACACATTGTAAAACATTAGTTATTTGAGCAACATATAGTAAATTATGACCAAAAGTATGAACAAGCAGAACAAAGTTCAAATTTAAATTTTTTGTAAGAGTAACAGAATCTTCTCCCATGATAAGAGAAGATGTACCATTGGCTGTAGGCTGTAATTCCCCTGATTTTACATAACCAGATTATAATAATTATTAAAAATATATATATAAAATCTAAAGAACTATAATAAAAAATAGAAAAATCGCTCCCAATTTTTTGTGAATTAAAATTATTAAAGTATGAACAAATTTGATTATAGTTAGAAAAATTAAAATCCTTGGTAATAAAATTTTAAAATGCAAATTATGACTTCCATAACTTTAAACAAATAATGATCGATGATAAACTGATCGTTACTGTAAAATTCAAAATCATTATCCTCAAGTTTAACAATTAGAAAAATAAGATTCTAATAATAATACAATGATTTTCAAATTATCCTTATTGTTTTAAAACTATAAATAATACTAGAAAATTTGCTATTATTAATAAATAGGGTAAATAATTCCTATATAGTAAAAGGTAATATTCTGTGATAAGAATCGATAATTCAACAAATAATCATAGTTGATCTTAAATTTCAATTACAATAAAAGACGATTAATTTTTAAAACCTATTAATATTGGTTGTAAAAAGATAGTTTAAAGATAAATCATTAGAATTATAAAATACGTAAAAAGATAAAAAACTGATCAATACTAAAGAATTTAAATCTTAATTAAATATTTAAATTATATTAATATTTAAATTAGAAATTTTTGAGTCTATAAAGAATAAAGTTCTAATTTAATCTTGTAATCTCGAGAATTTTTATAAAATGAATAGAATAGAAAATGTAAAATAAATATTAAACTTATGACCCAATAAAAATTCTAGAATAAACCTATGAGTAGTAATAACCTCATTTATAATCTACAAACCCAAATAGCATTTTTTTTAACCCTAATAGATACCAAATAAAAGATTTCATATCCTGAGCCAATAACTCAAAATATAATTAAAAATAACCCTAAATTTTAAACCTGATAGAAGAGAGCTATTAATAAAATCTATTGGTATAAAACGATAACTTAAAGATGAACTGCTAGGGTTATAAATATGAAATGAGAACGATAACAGATCCATAATTAACAATCCAGACTTCAAATAAAGATTTGAATCGCACCATTATTTTAGTTAAAGACTTTGAGCCTATAAAGGTTAAACCTTAATTTAGCCTATTAGCCTAAAAAACTCTAATTATGTAAGGTAAAATTCTAAAAAAAGAAAAAAACACTTAATCGCGTAAATTTAAACTCAAGATTTGACCCTAAGAATAATCTAGTAATATTAAAAGCCGTAGGTGAACTTTTATAATAGAAACTCATGAATAACTGATACAATTCTATGCATGTGACCTAATATCTGATGAAATAACATAGATATTTAATTATATAATTATCTTACTAGCTAAACACATAATGTACGATGTAAAGCGGAACAAGGAACTGGCCTTATATTCTTGGAAGAATATTTACGCCACTTGCTTAAACAATTAGATCAAGTTGTGGTCAACTTGAAAATGACAACTTGACAAATCATAAACATCCATTTAGCTCTTCATTAAATGATACAAAGGAGACTCACTTTACTCGTAGTAGCCTACACATCTTTCCCATTTCACCATAACATTTAAAAAAAAATATATATATATAAATAAATAAAAATACAAAATAGACACAATATCATAAGGTTATTCACTTCTTGTAACCGTGAAAATCAAAGGAAGAATTAGATATAAAAAAAATCTTAATCAACAAATTCAGTTCAATTTCCTCATTGTCACCATAACCTCTAAAGGATTATAGATATAGACTTTAATCAACAAAAGACAACATAAAAACATCTCACATCCTACTTGTATCTATTATAATTACTTTAGAATTTTCTAGGATTATACATAGCCAATCAAAACTAATCAAATAGATATCAAGTTGATAAGTAATTGACCACTAGAATTTCTCTTTACGCAAAACTCTAACTGTGTATACAAGCCCACTTGACCCTAACATTGAAAATCAATTAAGAAATTAAAAAAATAATTTACTTGCTTCATCTTGTAGTATAGAAATTCCAATACACATCAACATTGAACTACAACTTGGCAATTAGAGTTCTTAATAAATAAACAAACAAAACAATAATCCTCACCTAAGTCTAAAACTATAAAACACATGCCCCTCCATATATAAGTCAAGTTCAACAAGACAAATATCACTTTCTTCCAATTTCAAAAAGTAAGCTTCACTTTTCATAAGATGAGTTGTATCAAAACTAAACACTACTTTTAATCACAATTCAACCGTAACCCCATATCACAAAGCAAAACAAAATAACCAATTTCCTTCATATGTTCAACCCTCAATTTCACAAGTTTTTAAGATGAAAATATATCAAAACAAAGTTTGAACGCACAACCTATCTCAACTGTAAATCCCATGATAAAGACTCCACCTTGTTGAAGTAAATCTAAAATTCAAGGACAAAAGTCTAAGGTGAGAAAGATCTCATTCCAAGTTAGTTTATTCATAGAACAATTAAAACTTATTTCTTGTCTACAAATATAGGTTTTGATTCATACAAAAGGAGGGAAAACTTATTGCCGTATTGTCACACCCCGAAGGGTATCCTAAACGTGGCAGTCCGCCGTACACAATATTAAAGCCTAAGTATGACCACCTCAGTCACGCGAAGGCTTCCATACTATGTACAAGGTGTCTAACACATGGAGGAGACTCATCGGAGTAATGCATTTTATGTTGATACAACTTGAGAACAATGTAAAGGAAATTCAATTTACTATACTTCAGATACCAAAGCACTATACTTCAAAATACAAATCATTAAACTTCAATTACATTCATCCATAGACTTCCTTACATAACTATTACAAGGCAAATCATAAAACCTAGCTGATAACTTCAACATTCTTATTTCTTGCTGGAATCCCGAAGCCATTCTCGGCTCCAACCATCTCGGTCCCCACTTAGCATTCTTGAAATAACTTGCTCATTTAAACAACTATTGGGGTATAAGCTACACTAGCTTAGTGAGAATTCCCTTAATTCCGTGCCATAACAAACGAGTTATAATCAGTCATATGCTATGCATGAAAAAACACATGAGCAAGCAATTATGCATGGGTATCCGGAACCCACACACAAAACGGACTTATGCCCTCCGTATCTTGGGTTAGGGTTGGTATTGAAGTCTACACGACCGCTGCTAGTCCCCAAGCCCTTGGCTTATAGCACTCGCCTCGGCTAGGCTCACACATGAAATGCATCCCCGATGCGCCTTAGTTCCCTATGAATGAGCTCTGATCCCGGGTCTCATTATCCAAACGAGTCCTCGGATCATACCGATCGACCTGCGTAGGAGTAGCATGCTACCGAATGCAATATGCCCGATGGGATGCATGATCAATTTACTTTTTGCTTAGGTCAAAATATTTATACATTCTTTAGAGTGACCATCCAATATCATATACATAACAGAAATAATATGAACAGTGCAGTTATCCAATCAAATCGCGGTTTCGATATGCTTTAGTATTCTTTGGAATGCATTCATCACAACCTCATCATATATCCCATCCCCATTCATATCGATTTATATCTTGTTCCTATAATCTAATGCAACTAACTATAAGCACAATCAAGGTAACAAAACAAGGAGAAAACTCACTCGGCTATTGGATCACCGTCTTCTAGTAATAGTAATTCGGTGGCAAGGAATCGTCGATTTCGGGATCACCTAAAAAGGAAGAAATACTCTAATAAGTATTTCAACTCAAACTAATCTAAACGATCTTATACGAATTATCAAATTCGTAATTCTCACCCTAAGCAGGGAATTCCAACTTAAAACAGCCATAACTTGGTCATTTTAACTCGAATCTCGCAAATTATATATCGATTTCTATCTACTTCGAAAACTTTCTATTTCTAATATTATTTTCAAGTTTTGAAAACTTTGAAGCTTCGAAAAGTTCGGATCAGATTAGGGTAGCAACAATTTCAATTTTCAAAAATTGTTTTGTACATGTTTGAAATGTTCCTACTCTATAACTAGCTATACATGCAATATGAGTGATTTCCTAACATGAATACATGAGATGAGCCTATTGCATGCATGATCTTGATTTTGCTAAAAGAAATTTTATAACTTTTTATTTTGCAAGACCATAATGACAACTTACTTATGAAAAATCTAGTTTTCTAACTTTTATCATTTCCATTTGTTTTGGATTTGTTACTTAAGAAAATATAATTATTTTTGTCAAAATTGAGTCTTCATTATATATACTACTTATGACCTTCATTTCTTCATAAAAATTTCCATTTTACACTTGGTAAACATGTTTTCAAGTGGGGTTGATTCCAAAATCCGAATTTGGTAAAAATTGGTTTTTGAGTGATTCCTTTAAGTAGAAATCATTTGATATTTAGAAAATTAGGGCTCAATCATACATAACCACTAAGGACTTCATTCTTACACAAAAATTTGCATTTTACACTTTGCAAATATGTTTTTAAACAAGCTTTTCACAAAAATCCGAATTTTGGAAATTTTCGTTTCTTGCATAATTCTTATGAGAAAACTTGTTTAATGCATCAAAATTTGAAGCTTTACTATATCTATTGTCTAAGGACTTCATTTAACACATAAAACTTGCAATTTGAGTTCAAATACTAAGTGATTACTTATGCATCATCTCAAATTACGAATTTGACAATTTGATCACTAACTCAAAATTTTCCATTTTAATTCCATTACTTGTTTTACACATTACTCATGCCTAAACTCATTTTAACTTGTAAAAATCATTACTTAATGATACCTATTACCTATATACTTCATTTTTCACATGAAACATGAGTTTTGGAGTTGATAAATGGGTTTTAAAAATTGGTCTTGGTTGGGATCCGAATTTAGAAAATTTATTTTTGGTCATATCTTTTGATAAAATCTATCTAAGCTTATGAAAATCCATTCCTCACATATCCTATCCTAAGAGCCTTTCATTTCTTAAATAAAAACTTCATTTTTGAGTTGGAAAACATGTTTTTAAAATAGGCCTTGGCCAAAATCCGAAAATAGAATTTTTATTTTGAAAATAACTTTTGGAAATCACTTTTGATTCTTGTAAAAAGAAGTCTTGATGATATACATATATTAAGCCTTCATTTTCTTAAGTAAAAATTACATTTTGACACTTGGAAAGTGGTTTTTAAATGGGGGTCTTGCCAAAATACGAATTTCACAATTTTGTTTGAGTTCATAACTAAGATCTATACTTAATATGAACATAAACATAAAACAAATGCATGGTAATAAGCTATAAACATCATGGATCTAAACTTTACTTATCAAAATCTTTCATTTATGGTATCTATACCCTAAGCCCTTCATTTTAAATGAAAAATATACATTTTGAAGTTGAAAAACCACTTTTCTAAATATGGTTCCATTTTCATCCGAATTTTCAAAAGTTGTTTTTGTTGAAAATAAAATAGATCTTGAGTTTCCTACAACTTCCTACCATCATCATGCTATCACAAGTCATCCATGAACATAAAACAAAGTCTAATGCATTTTATGAACTCAAAACTCTAGATCTAGTTTTCTAAACTAGTTTTAAATGCATGAATCACTAAGATGGACATGTGGATGATAGATCTATGCATAAATCATAAGAAATAACAAATAAACAACCTAAATAACAAGATCTATGGCATAAACGAAAATCAAAGCTATAAAAAGTTAGATCTACAATATATATCAACTTTAAACAAGAAAATAATTGTAATACAAGATAATAAAAGTAGAAAAAGGAGTGTTTCATTTTTGGCATCATCATCCTAAGCTTTTAAGCTTATGGAAGGTCATTTGATGCATGAAACCTTCATTACACTTTACCTATATCACCTATGGAGCTTTGGAAGAAGATTTGCTTAGAAATCTTTAGGAATGAAGTGTGGAAGCCATGGAAGAAGAAGGGGGCAGCTTGTTTTTCATGGAGGAACAAGAGGAAATGAAGAAGAAAGAGAGGAAAAATGAGAGAGAAAAGTTAAAGAATGAAAGAGGGAAAGTGAGTAAATGAAGGAGAGAGAAAATGAGTGTTTTAATTGAATAAAAGAGAAAAAAAAAAAAACAAGGCAGCCAATGAAGCCTATGCTGCACGTGAAAATGGGGGAGGAGAGAGGGTTTGTTGAAATTTGACTCAAAATTGAATTGTATAATTAATGTGTAATGTAACTTTCTTAAGAAGGAGTGGAAAAATAATTAATTTGGTCAAAATGGAGTAAATAAAGGACAATGGCAGCCATAAAGAAGGGTCAAAATCTGCCATGAAGTGTGGTTAATGTGTAGAAAGATTGAAGTGAAAAGGAAGTGATATGTGTAAGGTGTACTTGAAGGTATGGGTTGTAAAGGTACTTTTTAATAAAATAAAACAAAATAAAATAAAATTAGAAAAATTATTCCAAATACTTGTAGCAGATTTTTCATAATTTTAGTATTTTAATAAATATGTTATCGGTATGATCAAAATACGCGAATATGGGCTATAAATAATATTTTTATAACCCAAAAATTCTAAAAAATTATTTTATGAAAATAAAAATATTTTTAAAATATTTTTCAATTATTAAATTAATTTATTTTATTTTTAGTATCGGGTCTTAAATAGAATCTGATCCGTAAAGACCCGAAACGAACTAAATTTTAGAAAAACAAAATTTTCTATAACATATAAAATATTTATCTAAAAAATAAGGCTTTATAAGAATTAAAATTTTGTAATGAAATAAAAATGAATAGTGCAAAAGTAATCAATTACCGGTAATAATGGAAATACGATAAAAAGGTTATAACTGTAACTTTTATAACCCGAAAAATTATATAACTGATATATTTAGAAATCTTATGAAATTACGAGTCTAACGGTACTATTGGTATATTTTTGATATCTCGAGCCTCGAGACACGCTTTTCGAAGTCTGTATCCGAACGGGTTCGAAATAGGTCAAAAATTTACCAATCTGATATTTTTAAACAAACTCATATTACTATGAGCTATTTTACATATTTAAACTACATCTCGGCCTCTAGGGCTAGGGGCGCTAGATTGCCGAACTTAAGCTATTGTATTCCGCTTAGGGTTTCCGGGTGATTTTCCGATCTAGATCCTTGCCAATTCGGAAACTGATATTTTATGTTTATACAACGTATTTACTTTAAGAAATTTAATTTACTTTTCATTTTTGTAAGTATTTAATATTTCTTAATGTTTTCGGAATTCTTGAATTAAGTTATATTTTCGAAAGTCAATCGTTATTTGCTTTTTAATAATTTGTTTTTGGGCTTTATATTACCCGTTTTTATAAGCCGGAGTTAAATATGGAATTTGTCGTACGTAGTGGTTTTGGAATTGTAGTATGTTGAGTTCTTACTTTGTTTTTGAGAATTCTTATTTTTCCCAAGATTCGGAAATTTTTCGAATTCGTTCATGATTTAAGACTAGTTGAAATTCGGTTTTAATTTGGAGTGATTTTTAGGGTTTATTTTCAAAGTTCATCTTGAAATTATTTATTGAAATTTTCCAGGGCTTACACGTATCCTCTGTCCAACAAAGGTAATACCTCTCTATTCTCTAGCCTATATTCCATATATGCCTAGAAACTAAGAAAATCAAAGGATTGGATTGCCTATGAAGTTCATCATGTTAGATTATTATAGGGTTTATAAGCATTCATGACATATTGCTTTATCAATGCTTGAATCATGCCTTTAATTAACTAAACAACTCTTTTAAGATTGAAATTCATGAGAAATAAATTGAGAAACATAACTAAATTCTCCCATAAGAATTGGTCAACATGAACGGAATGTATGACTTGCATGTCCCATGATAAAACCTAGCTTATATCTAATAAAATGAACATACAATATGATTAATGAAGGCAAACATAACGAAAGTAACTTAAATCTTACTAAATGCATCTAGAACATGATATTGAGGAAGAAACTTAACAAAAAAGACCTTAGACACTTAAGAAGGAGTCCAACATTACACATCAAGTAAGAATCATCCCTTTAGAATTAAGCAAGGAAACAAGGCAGTTCACCCTTCCTTTCAGCACAGGCCACTCAGAAGGAGGGGTAGAGGCAAAATTGTGTCATCCTTCCCACGAGCACTGGTAGGGCAGAAGGTAGGGAAGAATACAGACCAGTATTCCCTCTCTTCAGCATAGCCCCTGCAATAGCCAGTGCAAAACTTAAAATTTCATTTTCCTTTTTATTTTTACATGAAAATTAAATTAGACTTATAAGGATATATTCTACATATCACGATTATATGTTTACATAAAAATAAAATAAAATGATTTTATTATTTAATTAATTTAAAATTTAATAAATCTTAAATTTACATTGATATATGTATATATTTAACTCCATTACTGAAATACCTCGATTTTTACCAACCTAAATTAGAAATGTGATAATTAAATACTATGAAAATGTAGGTAATTTTGAATCTTATTTTAAATTTAACTTATTAATTGAATTTGGATAGTTTATTCAATTGATTTTCATAAACTATAAAATATAATTAGATAATTTAATTTATAAATGGACTTAATTGAAATTAGGAATTCCAATACCATAAATACCCACTTCAACTTATCAAATTACTTCAATTTCCTTTCTCTAACATACCAAGCTATTCAATTCCTTTCAATTATCGACTTGAAACCAATTTCTCAAGTTGAACTATCTAAATTCCTAAATCACTAAAATAAAACCCTAATCTAAATTTAGATTAGACTCGAGTCAATAACTCACTAATTATATACCTAAGGTTATAAAAATCAAGTGTAGTATGACCCGAATAATTTTTAGGGTCTATTAGGTAGTAAACGATAATTTAAAGATGAATCGCTAGGGTTAAAAAATACGTAATAGAAATAGAAACTGATCAATATCTACCAAATTAAAGCTTAAATAAAAATTTCTAAATACGTTAAAATGACCTAGATTTCAATTTTATTCAAATTTCATGTGTTTATTTATCTATTTTAAATTGTTGAATTGAATGAGCATGGTTATGTTGTTAGTAGTCTAAGATATATGATTTGGTATATGTATATGTTGACATTAATATTTTTGTTTTATATGCATTAATGTGTGAGTTATGAAATTATTAATGTTGTCTTTTGTACATTAAAAGGTTAAGTTAAGTTAGATTTATAAATCAACTTCAAATTATGTTAAAGGTTAATTGATAGAGTTTCCTTTATTTAAGATAGCATTATTGCCCAAATATAAGCCCAAATGAAGTTCAAATTCATGCCAAATGCATCCTAAGTTAATATATGCATTAAGGGGTAAATTTGGAATGTGTTAAAGTCAAAATTAAGTTAATTTGACAACTTTTTGGGGTAACTCAAATTTTATCCGAATTTTCCTTTTCTTCTTCCTTTTCTTTTCTTCTTCCATTTCCCTCTCCATTTCCAATTTCAAGCTTAAATTAAGGGCAATAGCAAGCTTTGGAAAACAAGCTCTCTCCAAGGCAAATCATTTACATGTGAGTGGATTTAATTGTGATTATTGTTTTGTTTCCCTTTCTTGTAGTAGTTGTAGGGTTATTGGATGAATTGAGTTCAATGTTGGTCAAATTGTTTGTTCATGCTTTGTATGAGTTATGAATGAGTTATATGAGTATGCGAGTTTGTGCATGCATGGTTGAAGTGATATGAAGTGTGGGGAGTAAATGAAGAGAAATTGTGTAGAGAAACCTAGATTGGTTTGATGTGGAGTTGAAGTGTTTAATTGTGTTGAATTCTTGTTTTTAAGTTGATAGGATTGAGTAGTGTATGTAGGAGTGAGTATATGAAGTTGGAAGTGTAGTTGAGGAAAGTTTTGAAGTGTTTTAAGATGTAATTTTCAAAGTTGAAAAACAGGGGATTTGAATTCTCACGTTTAAGCTTGTTTTTAAAACGTACGCCGGCATTGGGGATTCTACGCCGCCGGCATAGAGGCGGTGTAGAAAGCCCACAGAATCGATTTTCCTAACACCGTTTGCTACGCCGCCGGCTTTTATGCTAAGGATTTGCCAGCGTCTGTTCTTCAGAATGTACGCCGGCAATTTGAGTTTCTACGCCGCCGATGTAGAGGCGGTGTTGATAGTCCACAGAATCAAATTTCTTAAAGCCGACTGAACGCCGCCGGCGTTCTTTCTTCCATATTATACCCTGGCTACTGGGAATCAAGGCCGCCGACGTACATGTGAAGGCCCCGCATACTTATGTAAGCGGCCGGCTTACACCTCTCTGGACGTTTTTGAAAACTTTGGTTTTGGATTCTACGCCGGCTCAACGCCGCCGGCGTAGGGTACAAAGCCTGACGGCGTACCCTTGAACGCTGCCAGTGTTGGCGATGTGTTTTTTTTTTAGAACATTGAACACCGGCTCAACGCCGCCGGCGTTGAGTACCGGCGTATCCCTTGTGTTTTTGAAATTTAAAGACTTTTTCTAAAATTTTCTAGAGTTTGTTATTCAAGCAAATAAGTATTTATTAAGCGATTTAGAATGTAATAGGATGTTTAAATGCCCATTTATGACCTTGTATTCAATTATTTGGATT
Organism: Combretum micranthum; assembly: GCA_024138025.1. Classification (NCBI taxonomy): domain Eukaryota; kingdom Viridiplantae; phylum Streptophyta; class Magnoliopsida; order Myrtales; family Combretaceae; genus Combretum; species Combretum micranthum. The sequence goes on from JAMXBD010001777.1 coordinate 212,088, forward strand.
TCTTTGATAAATTGTGATATTTCTATTACAGTTAAGGATTCTTCGGTTAGTTCATCACCGAGAGATCCTAGTTCTATACTAACGGGTTCAGGTACGCAATAATTTGTTTGATGTTTGCTAGGACCAAACATTTCTAATTTGACCTAAATTGATTCGGCTTAACAATTGAATGATTTGGATGTCTATTACGCTGTTTAATCTGGTCCGAGGAGCAGCAAACCTATCATGATGCAATGACATGTTAGCTAGGTGCTTAACCAAGTCATGTTGCAATGACTTTACCATGATGCAATGGTACGCTATGATGCAATAGCGATTCTTTTGGTTAAGTGGGTAGCCGATAGGGGGGAATAGTATTTGTGTAACGTTTGCTTAAACTTAGGGGGAAATACCATGATTTAGTTCAAAGTTTATGGGAACTTGTGAACTAGGCTCATGTTATGGACTGAGTTTAAGTAGAGTCGGGCAACGGCTTTTAAACCCTATATGAAGCTATTATCTTCATGAAATAGATATAGGAGATATAAGTATTCGGACTACTTATATCAACCCCCTGAGCAGCTGCTGTTACTCAGGATCCCTGGATTCCCGAAGTGTGACCGGGGTTTGAATACCCTCTTGTTGATTTGTGAATCAAAATGTAATAAAGATAACCACTTGTTCTATGATGCATTACATGAATTGGATGACTTGTTATGCATTAGTTATTGTGTACTGGGCCTCTGGCTCACTTTTGCTGCTTTGCAGGTATTGGAGACGAGTATTACGATGACTTGGGCTATGGGTCCGATTTCGAAAGATTTCTGGACGAATGGGACGAATAGGATCCGATTACCCGAGACTTTTAGAAGACTTTTGCTAAGGATAAGCTATGTATAGAAGGCTTATTAGTTAAGCTAATTTCTTTTGTAATGACCTTAAGATCCTTTAGGATTCTCATGATTTGAGAAAACATGTAATTTTGTAGTGTCATGTATTGGCACTGAACAATGTTTATATGATGTAAATGTATGTATAGATTGCTTTTGTTAGCAATCTTGTTTTGTTTAAAAGCTCTTTATAAAGTTTAGTGATTTTGATCAAACAATTTTCATAAACTGTTAGTTTTAGGACAACCTTACATATAATGTGAAAACGTTATATGTGGTTGGGGATTCGGTACTCTAAGTCTCGGGATTTAGAAGATCGGGTCTTTACATACGTAATCATGAAATTTATAATTTTCTGAGTCTTTTGAGCGTAATACCCTAATTTGACCTATCGGGACTAGGAACCCTAATCATGTAAGTGAATTTTTTTTTGATAATTTAACATAATTAGGAATAATAAATGAATTTAATTGAAAATAAAGATTCTAATGTCATAAATGCCCAATTTAACCTAGTAAGCAACATCAATTGGTTATTTCAACAAATTTAAATCAATCAAAACTTTTCAATTATCAAATGAACTTTATCTAGCAAGTTTAATAACCTAAAACCCTAAATATCCAATTTAGACATTTTAGTCTAAATTCCAACTCCTTAAATCCTAGAAATTTAAATCTAAATATTTGTTTTCAAATACCAATTCCTAAGCCCCTAAAACCCTAAATTTAAGTAAAATATTAAATTTTCTTTAATTAGATTTCCTAGAATTAATTTCTAATGCTAATTAGTTAATTCTCTTTCTTACTTCTTAAAATCCATTTCTAATTCCCTAAAGCCCATAACCTAAAGCCCTAATTCTTTTTCTAAAACCCTAAGCCCAATTATTCAAAGATCAAGCCCATAAGCCTATCAATTTTAGCCCATAAGACCATACATTACCATACACCATCATACACATTATAAAACCCAAAATTCAAGAAAATATCAAGTGTGTGAAAAGACTAAATTGATCTTAACCAGCTCTTGAAGTTTCTACATCTATGAAAAGACTAAAATACCCCTTAAATATCTACAATGTAAACAAGAAAATATCTCCTAACTCTAGAGAATTCTAATGCATAAAAAAAGACCAAAATACCCTCACTTAATCAAGCCAAAGTACTAAAATGTCCTTAACTCTAAAGATAATTACAAACCATCAAACAATAATAAATATAGGGTTTAGAAAACCCTAATTCATGCCTCATTTTTAGCATCCCATCTCTCTCATATTCTCTCTCAAAACACTCAAAAATCTCCCTAAAAATACACAAAAACTCTTCCATCAACCAAGCATACAAGAGGTAAAGTATAACCTAAGTCTATACTTCTAAATTTCTCTTTTATTCCCCATAAACTAACCTTTATTTCAAATTAAATCCTAGGTGAAATTAAAGACTAAAAACAAGGTTAAAGTTAGGGAAAATAAGCTTAAAGAAGCTTCATCAACTTTTGAGTGGTAGAAGTAGTAGTAGAGGCAACTATTTGGTTGATTTTGCTAAAAAAGTAAGTAATTATAATTAAATTATTTTATTATGTTTATGACATTTAGATTCATGTAAATCACTAAAAATAAACTTAGATTCAAGTATTAAATAATATAAGTATATACAAGCTTGAAAACCGAAATATGCACATGTATATATATATGTATGTTAGAAAATTGAGTATTTGAAATTATTATATGTATATTATATGTTGAATTGATATGCTTTATTAAAATGAAGTTATCAAATAAATAGATGAATATACTAAATATAATTTTTGATTGAAATACATAAGTATGTATGCTTATGTTGATATGTTAGAATTTTAGGAAAATTTGTATTATTGATGATGATTTGAGTTATGATTTATGATTCAAGTTGTAGAATATAAATCAAAGTATATACTAGATAATAAAACATAGAATAAACATGTTTTAGATGAATTCAATATGCTTAAAGTTCAATTTATATGCATTTATATTAAATATGGACAGCTTAAGTTATAATATTTAGGTAAAATATTAAATGAAGTTATTTTTGGATGAAATTTATAAAATGATAGTTTAACATGTCTATATACAAACTGTAAATTTTCGTGATTTTTGAAATACATTTACTATTTTAAACAATTAAATTACAAAATAGTAAAACAGGACAAAACAATGTTTCAGCCAGCAGTGGTGGCATGAATTCATATGGTCGAACCGGTGACTTTTTCTTCTCTTTTTTGGGTAAAACTATAATAGTTTAAAAGCTTAAGAAGTCTACTTTAATTTGGTGTAAAGAACCGACCAAGAACCAGTCGGATTAATGGGCTGTCCTCTGTTTCTAAACATATTAGGTAAAATTGAAATAAGAACCCTAATTAAATAACTAGTTTAGGCCAAGTAAACTTATGATCATGTTAAAATATGTTTTAGGTAGTCTATATAAAAATTTGAGCTCAAGAACCCGAGTTTAAGATAGTGAACCAATTCACTAAATTTAGGAGGTACAGTAGCTTTCTATAGGAAATGAGATATTGGGATTTAAGGTAAATTAATTCTAATAAAATAAATATAAAATAAATGTAAAATAGGGTGTTTTCCTATTGAAATTTGAATTTTCAGATGGATAATAAATTATTTTGATATTAGGAATTTATTTAATAAAATAGGTATAATTATGATATTTTAACATAATAAAAATATACAAGGAAACTAGTTTAAATTCCTTAGCACATATAGATGTAATAATAAGACTATAAGTGATATAAATAGAATAATTATATTTTAAATGAGTTATTTTACTAAATAAAAGTTATTAAATTTAACATAGGACATGTTATTAAAAATTACCATTTTAAGGACCTAATTACTATAAAATGAGTTTAGTAGATTAACTTGGATATAAAATAAACCTGATTGATTATTTCTACTTAACTTGACTAAATTAAGCTGATATAGACTTATTAACCAATATTGGCTTTGTAAACTTCTCAGAGATCAACAATTTTACTTAGCTGTTAACCTAATTAGTAAACTCTTATATGATCAAATTAACTAATAATTGGCTTAGAGATATTTGTAATATGATAGGCCATGAATAATAAGAGGAGTATGTTGTTTCAAATGTATATTTGCTAGAAAACTAAGTGGTTAATATATGTTTGATATAAGTTGATAATTGAATCAAATGCTTATATGAATTAATCTTTGAAGTAAATATTTGTTAAGAGTCTACCTTCTCCTTTATCTTCTTGTCTATTTTCTAATTGTTCAGAGCACAGATTTTGTACCTAGGTACATAGTGACTTGTGTGTTGCGTGGTAGGGTAGGCATGCTAAATGAACTAATATCAAAAGACAACTTTAATAATTGCTTGTTGCTTATGCGTGGCTGTTTGAGACCTGGCCCAATGAGCGACAACCTTGCTAGGCGGTACCAGCATGGTAATTAAGCGCTTAGGCTATCATGGGTGGCTCGGTGGGTAGCTAATAGGGGGAACGGTAGTGGATAACATCTACCTGGATTGGAGAGAAGTAATGTAGTGTGATTCACGTTTATGGGACTGATTGAACTACATTATATTATAGACTATGATGGGTAGAGAAGCGTAACGGCTGTGACCCCCAGACGAGGCTATTACTTGTAGAGGTAGGAGATACAGGTATTCGGGCTGCCTATATCAACCCCTCAGTAGTTGCTGCTACTCAGGACCCCCAGGTTCCCAGCGTATTGTCGGAGTGTGAGTGCTCCACTGTTGTTTATCGTACTTTAAATTAAAGATATAAACTATTGGTTGTTACATTGCATATAGAATAGGCGTGTGTGCTCATCTCATGTGTGCTTGTGTTGATGTCGTACTAGGCTTCAGCTCATTCCTTTCTTTTTCAGGTGATGATCTGGATGCTTGTGATTATCGGGTATGGGACGACTCTAAAGGATCTTGTTAACGAGTTAAGTGCCTACAAACGTTGAACTGTTTATAGCAAAAGTTATTGATCATCTTTTCAAACTTCTAAATTGATGAGGGCATATCTATGAGCCAATGGTTGTATCTTGAGATACCAGACACTATGTATTTCGAGATACCTGATGGTATGATATTTATTTATAAACATTTGTCTACTCACAAAAGTAGCCTAGTTGAAAATCGTTTTTAGAAATTTACTTTATTATATGTATTGGTCTACTCAAGAAAGTAGCCTATTCGTAAATCATTTTAAAGAAATGTATTTCTTTTCCGCTGCAACTCTAGTTGTTTTCAAAATCCAATTCAACGATTTCATAATCTAAAATTTGTTTAGCAACGATCACGATAAACTGTAGATTAGTCAGCCTTAATGTATAATGTGTAAGTGTTATACATGGCGGTTGGCACGCCTTGAACCAAATTCGGGGCATAATAATTACCTTAGAAATATTTAAAGGAATTTTTAAAGGACTAGATACTAAAATATGACCTTAATTAATGAAAATATTGGCTTAAAAAGACAGATAAGATTGAAAAACAAAGTAAATAATAAATAAAATTTCCCTATTAAAGTAGGCATTGAATAATATTGATATAGGTAGATTCTAATAAGAATGATTATCTTAAATATACATAAATACATGAATTAGAAACAAGAGAAACACGATAAAAAAAATAATAGATAGCAACTATCAACTACTTTAAGGTTGACATACTAAAAAGACCACATAAATAATAAAAGCTTAATCATAAAATTATTAAATAAGATTCAAAATATTCTATAAATTAGGTAGACTTCTCTTATATAAATATAAATTCTACAACTCTACCAAAAGAATATAACTTATGTAAAGTGAAGGCTCCTAACTAAGTAAATAAAAATATATTAAAATTGATAACTAAGACTTGAAAGAATACTGTTAATATCATTATACAAATAATAGTATAGTAATAGATATCCGTTATCTCATTTTATAAGAAAAATGAAACAGTGCTTCGGCTTCTAGTATCATATTACGAAAATTTAGCAAGGATGACAGGTGAGTAACTTTGATCTTATCACATTGTTTGTGCTTATAGTATAACCGCATTTGTAATAGTGTATTAAACTGATATTTAAGCGGGATCGGGTATACTGCATGATGCTTGGTGTATGTTTGATTGCCAAAATATCATAATATAAGTGATAATTCTATTATATGATAATTGTTGTATGAAGCATGTTGATGTTTGTTTGTGAATTGTATGATTACCTTAAATCTGACTGAAAACTATTGGTACCATAAATGAAAATGGACATGCATTGCTTCAATTGCATATACTGCATTATAAAGGAGTGGTGATCCCACTATGTATTAGCATTTCAGTTCTCTGGTAACGCAATTGATTTTTCTATATAACATTTTCTTAGTTCTACACAAGAGTACCTTTTTCTGTTTCGTTTCATGGGAACTAAATTGGCATCAAAGGAGCACCACTTGTGGTATCGACATGAAAGGGCTAATACTTAATGGAGTTTCTTTATTCTAAGGATAAGAGTGAAATGTTTAAAATTAATTTGTGAGAGTTTATGGTACCTATCCTTCCTTGGCTCTCTTATTATCCTAGACACGGTCTATTACTCATCATGGCTTCCTTCCAACCCAGATGAGAGGGCATTAATCTATATCCTGTTTAGATTCTAGATTATCCAAACTTGTATTTGTACATATAGTTGATTGTTGCATAACATACACTTGCTAAGTAAACTTATTTGTTATTGCTTGATGTGTGGTCTGGTCGAGTTATCTCACTATGCTTGTGGTTTTGCTCACCTCCCAATAGTTTTTGTGCAGGAATAATACTAGTAAGGGATGGGCTAGGATTGTGTGAAGAGTGCTTCTCCATTAGACTGTAATGAAATTAGAGATATATATTATGATGAGCTTAGATTGCAAATTAGATAACTTATATAATCAAGTACGATCTTGTATTTTGTTGGTTGATACCCAATTTTTATTATTTGGTAGGGGACATCGATTCTCTACGATCCTGATAGACTATGGAAATCAGATTCCATAATAAGTTTAAATAAAGGTATTATACACATGTAATTAAATTTTATGAAGTAAATAAATAAGATAGAGTCTTATGATCTCTAGCTTGCAAGACGGTTCTCATATTACGGGTGCACACGTGGTATAATAACTTTAGGGCAACCTACCAGGCCCTATTTTGAGGTATGACATAGACACTATGAGTTTTGAGGTTGATTATATAGATTTAACACACTCTTGGGCAAAGGTCATATGATTAGTAGTACCTAAATCAATTATCCATGCATAATTACTGCTAGTGTTCAAAGAATGAGAGAGTTGTTCTTACCAAAGGCTGAGGCAGTTGCTAAGGCAAAAGCAACTTCACTAACATTAGATGGCGCATCATCCTTATCAGGTGATTTATAAATAGCAACTGAACCACTTGATTTGGAGTTTTGTTTGCAAGGTGCTTTGGTAGGATCTGTAAACCTTGGTTTTCCTAGTAACCAAGTAGACTTCGGAAACTGGAAACTAAAACCCTAAACTGGATTAGTTTAAGCTTGGGAGAGAAACCTAAGAACCTGGATCCAGCTTTCTTTCGATTTTAAACTAAGGAACTTTTGTAAAATAATTTAATCTGGAATATTGTTCTAAAGTATATTTTAAACCATAAAAAGATTGATTTCGAAAAAATTTTTATTCCGAGCCTTCTTGAGATCCATTATCGAAAAGCGATCCCTAGGACTCGAAATTCGAAAAATATTTCGGAATACTCTTTAGAACCAAAATTTAATAAGGATTTCAAATATATAAATTTTATAATTTTTCGGTTTATGAAAAATATAGATATAACCCATTTTCTCGTATTTTCTTTACTAATGGTAAAGTAATTGTCTTGATTACTATTCACTATTATTCACAAGTACAATCTACTACACTTACAAGCCACACCCTACTCTTACGTCCTTACAAAACACTCAATTATATTTTCTTTTCCAAGATAATTTGTCTCTTAAGAAATTATTACATTTTAAAACTTATTATTACACAAATTAAATAAAACAAAACAAATTCAAACCCTCTCCCTCTCTTCCTTTGCAAACCGGCGCACCCACACAACAACACAAACCACCCTTCCCCCCCCCCCCTCCCTCTCTCACCCTCATTTGTGTATTTTTATTCAATTTATTTAAACTATTTACCCTAATTTACTCCTCTATATATGCTCATTTATACTCTCTCTCCTCATTTTTACTCTTTCATTTTTTCACTCAAGTAAAACTCTCTCAATCACTCCCTCTTCTCCTTGTTGTGCCGTGACCCCCATAACACACACACACACTCACACAAATTTATTTTTCTTCTTCATTCTCCTCTTATTTCAAGCTTTAGGTGATAAATCTTTACCTTTCTACCATTAAACCTTGTAATGGCAAGACCATTCATGAGTATTTTCATCTTGAAGTCCCCATGAGCTCTTGCTAAGGACAAGAAAATACTACTACATGAATATCAAGCCATCATAAGAGTAGATCTTGTATTTGAATGTGTTTTTATATGATGATCTTCATGTTCATGCATTTAGTAGTAGAGTAAAGTAAAGATCTTGCACAAAAATTTATTTTCATGTTTTCAAACTCCATTTTATGCGTCCTAAGTGGTAGATCTAGCATTTAAATGCTCATATTATACTTGACATTCAAGTTCTCATGGATATTTTGTGTTTTGGTGCATTAATGATCATAAAGACCTTTGTCTTGTGGATATAAATATTGTAGTTTGTAGATCTTTAAGTAGATGAGGCAAGAAACTCAAAAAGGAAATTTATTTATTTGAAATGATCAAATGTAAGTTCAGATAGTTTCAAGACCATGCCTTAAAAACCTTTTTATCAACTCCAAAACTTGTGTTTTATATGAAAAATGAAGAGTATAGGTAATAGATATCATCAAGTGATGATTTTTATAAGTTGAGATAGGGTTTGTTAAGGAAAATATGTAAAACAAGGAGTAAAAAATAAAGTAGGAAATTTGTGAGTTACTTGTCATTTTAAGAAATTCGTAATTAAGGAGTAATGGCATGAAAACTCTTGTTTTCCAAACTCAAAATAGAAGTTTTATTAAAGAAATGAAGTCCTTAGGGGATAGGAATAATGGAGCTTGAAATTTTAAAGTATTAAACAAGTTTTTCTCAAAGAAATCACTCAAAAACTAATTTTACAAAATTCGGATTTGGGAATAGCCCCTATTTGAAAACATGTTTACAAAGTATAAAATGGGGATTTTTAAAAAGAAATAAAGGCCTTAAGGAATAGATATAATAAAGACTCGATTTTAGCAAGGATAACTAGATTTTCCTAATAAATAATTCCAAAACAAAAGAGCATGATCAAAGTCATGAAACTAGTCTTCTTAAGAGTAAGTATTCATGGAGTCTTACAAAATAAAGAGTTTCTAAAATTTTCTTTTAGTAAATATCGTCAAGAGAATGCATACATCAAGCTCATAACATGCCATTCATGATAGGAAATCATCAATATTGCATGTATAGTTGATCTATATAGTAGAAACATTACAAACATTCACAAAACTATTTTTCAGAATTGGATTTCACTACTGATTAGAATGTTTTGAGACCTAAAAGTTTTCAAAACTTGGAAAAAATATTAGAATTAGATAGATCTTTTGAAGTAGATAGAAATCAATATATAATTTGCGAAATTCTGAGTTAGAATGACGAAGTTACGACCACTTTAAGTCGGGACTTCCGCAAATGACGAGAATTACGGAAATGATAGTTTTGTTTAATAGTTTGGATTAGTTAAATGATGAAATACTCATTAGGGTATTTCTTCCTTTTTAGGTGACCCCGAGATTGATGATTCCCTTCTACCGTACTATTACTACTAGAGGACCGGTGTTCCAATGGCTGAGTAAGTATTTCTTTTCGATTCCATTTATTGTATATGATTGTAATGATAGTTGCATTAGATTTTAGGTAAAGACAAATGGATATGTATGGTGGGGATAAATGGGAATTACGTATGTTTGCTGATGATATGAGAAATTGAAAATAAGAATATCGAAGCCGGGTGATTAACTAATGGTTGTATAGATGAATTAGGATTGATTGTTTGCAATATTGATTGATCACCTAAGGAATTGGCATAACTAATTATTCGGAATTGATAAGTAATATGGACTCATTCATATCACAAATGAGGATTGAGCATTAGCATTGGTTGGTTGCTCGTGATCCAAAAATGGAGTAAAAGTTGGTTGATCATGATCCGTAAACAAAATAATGAGTTGGTTAATCGTGATCCACAAACGAAATTATAAGTTGGTAGACCGTGACCCAAAAACGGCATATTTTAGTAGTATTGCAGTATTCGTTAATCTGCTAACCCATAATGGAGGGCAAAATTCCATTCACATATGATTTCCGGCTAGTCATATGTCTGTTGCTTTTCATATGTTTGATGCATAACACTTGCCTGATTAATCATTTGCTTGTGTGATGTGTTATGAATGTAATCTTGGAATTTCTCACTCACTAAGCTAGTGTAGCTTACGTCCCTACAGTTTCTATTTGTTGCAGCATTCATTTATCTGGCTTAGACAGAGGCACCCTACGGCTCAGGTACAAGAGCTAGGCGTTTCCTTTAGAAGTTATATTCATTTCTGTTTAGACTTCCGTAGGAAACCGAAAGACTCTGGATAATTGTAATAGACCTCTCAACAATATTCTTTTAGGGGGGAATGCCCCTTAGTCTTTGTAACTATTTATATGTGTTTTGATTTATATTCTAATGTTATTGAATATCGATTTAAACTCTTTATCTCCATTGGTTCAAGTATTCTATTGTCGTAAATGGACGCCTTACATCTATACAAGACTCCCGAAGGACTAAGGCAGTAATTCATGGGTCTTATATGGCATGTGGCGGACTATTACGTTTAAGGTATCCTATGGGCGTGACAGGATCCCTTTACTTTAGATAGCTAATCAATTCATAACATTGCAATTTAGTGTGCCTTTCTCCGCTACAATGAGTACACACACGTTCAAAACATGTGAGAATATGATCTTTTGATTTAGATTGATGAACATTTGTCCGACTAGATTTTGAATTTGCTTGTTGAGGCTTTCACTAATAAGCTAGTATAACGGATGACTCAGATTCACTATTTAGTGTTGTCCTTCAAACGAAATCACAACATGCATATGCATAAGTTTCTTCAAGATCAAGTGGTGGACCTTTATGAAGAAGGTCATCTTGAATTTGCTCAAATTTAGCATCTAGTTCATTCAAGAAGATACACATGTTTGTTGTTCAATTGATTTCTTGTGTGCAACAACATCATTAGGGTCTTTCATGATAATCTTATCACGATGATCGAATTCTTGGAAAATCGCAACAAGATCACCATAATATGTAGATAGAGAATAACCACTTTGTTTGGCAGAGTAGGCACTGTCACGCCCCAAAGGGTACCCTAAACGTGGTAGTCCACGGTACACAATATTAAAGCCTAGAAATGACCATCTCAGTCACACGAAGGCTTCCATACTATGTACAAGGCGTCTAACACATGGAGGAGACACATCGAAGTGATACAATTTATACTGATACAACTTGAGTAACAATGTAAATGAAATACAATTCACAATACTTCAATTACCATTCATCCACAGATTTCACTACATAACTATTACAAGACAATTCACAAACTAGCTAATATCTTCAAGTATTCTTACTTCTTTTCGGGATCCCGAAGTCATATTCGGCTCCAACCATCTCGGTCCCCAAGTAGCATTCTCCCATCAACCTGTTTATTCAAACATCTATTGGGGTATAAGCTACACGAGTTTAGTGAGAGTTTCCTTAATTTTGAACCATAACAAGCAAGTTATAAATCATCCATATGCTATGCATGAACAAACACATAAGTAGACAATTATGTATGGGTATCCGAAACCCATACACAGAACAGATTTATGCCCTCCATATCTAGGGTTAGGGATGGTATTGAAAGTCTACATGACCTGCTGCTAGTCCCCAAGCCCCCCAGGCTCACAACACTCGACTTGGCTAGGCTCATACATGGGATGCATCCCTGGTGCTTTAGTTCCCTATGAATGAACTCTAATACCGGGTCTCATTCTCCAAACAAGTCATCGGACCATATCGATCGATCTGCGTAGGAGTAGCACGCTACCAAATGCAACTTAACCGATGTGATGTATGTCCAATTTATTTTTGCTTAGGTCAAATTATTCATACATTCTTTAGGGTGACCAACCAATATCATACACATAAACAAAAACAATATGAACAGTGTAGTTATCCAATCGATTCATGGTTTCGATATGCTTTAGTATTCTTTAGCATACATACATCAAAGTCTCATTATCTATCCCATCCCATTCATACTGGTTTTTATCTTTTCCCTATAATTCTAGTGCAACTAGCTACAAGCACAAACAAGGTAAGAAAATAAGAGGAAAACTCATATGTCCATTGGACTTTGGTCTTTTAATCGTAATAGTCGGGTGGGAACGAATCCTCGAAAGAATAGAAACCTAAGGAAAAAAATATCCAAATGAGTATTTCAACTAAAAACTAATCCACTCTATCTCATACAAACTATCAAATTCGTAATTCTCATCCTATGCGGGAATTCCAACTTAAAACGATCATAACTTGGTCATTTGAACTCGGAATTTAGCAAATTATATACCGATTTCTATCTAATTCGAAAGATATATCTAATTATAATATCATATTTAAGTTTTGAAAATTTTGAATCTTCAAAAAGGTCTTATCAGCTCAGATCAGTAGCGAAATCCAATTTAGAAAATTGATTTTGTGAAAGTTCATGAAGTTTCTACTATCCAAAACAAGTATTCATGCAATATGAACAAGTTACTATCATAAATGATATGTCATGAGATATATATACATGTTCTTAATGATATTGAATAAAAGAAATTTTTAGAAAACTTTTTCTTTGTAAGACTTTATGAAAAATCCACTTAGAAAGGCTAGTCTTGTATTCTTGACAATTCCCACTTGTTTTTAGAGAAATTCCTTGATAAAATTCATTTATTCTCATTAAAATTAAGTCCTCATTATGTATATTCCTTAAGGCCTTTGTTTTTCAATAAAAATTTCCATTTTACACTTTGTAACCATGTTTTTAAATATGGTTCATCCCGAAATCCGAATTTTGTAAAAATTATTCTTACGATGATTCCTTTAAGTAAACTCATTTGATACTTAGAAAGTTAAGGCTCAACCATACCTAGCCACTAAGGACTTCATTTCTTTAATAAAAGTTCTATTTTGAGTTTGGAAAGTAAGTGTTTTTATGCCATTACTTCATTATTACGAATTTCTTAAAATGACAAACTACTCAAATTTTCCTACTTTATTTCTACTCCTTGTTCTACATGTTTTTCTTTGCAAATCCCATCTCAACTTATAAAAATCTTTACTTGATGATATCTATGACCTATACTCTTCATTTTTCATATAAAACACAAGTTTTGGAGTTGATAAAAGGGTTTTTAAGGCATGGTCTTGAAACCATCCGAATTTCATAAGGTTAGGATAAAACTCAAATTATATATTTTGTAATCTCTTCCTGTTTTGAAAATCTCTATTAGTAGATCTACCATTTACTTATAAAAAAAATCTCCTATTGATACCTATTCCATAAGCCTTTCATTTTTTGAACAAATCCTTCATTTTGGTGTTGAAAAATGGGTTTCCAAAATTGGTCTTGGTTGAGATCCGAATTTACAAAATTTGTTTTTGGACATATCTTTTGATAAAATCCATCTAAAGTTATGAAAATTCATCCTTTACATATCCTATCTTAAGACCCTTCCATATCTTGAATAAAAACTTCATTTTTGATTTGGAAAACATGTTTTTAAATTATGCCATTGTTAAATCCGAAAATAGAATTTTGTTTTGAAAAATAATCTTTGAAAATCACCTTTGAACCATATAAAATGAAGTCTTGATGATATATACTTATTAAGCCTTCATTATTTCAAGTAAAACTTCCATTTTGACACTTGGAAAGTGGTTTTTAAATATGGGTCTTGCCTAGATACGAATTTCACCATTTTTGTTTGAGTTCAAAACCAAGATCTACACTTACTATGAACATAAATATAAAAGAAATCCATGGTAGTAGGCTATAAACTCATAGATCTAAACATAAACATGCTAAAAGTTACATAAAAGTTAGATCTACAAAATATAACTACTTCTAGCAAGAAAATAATAAGATCACAAGAGAATAATCATGGATAAGATGAGTGCTTCATTTTGGCATCATCATCCTTAGCTTTTAAGCATATGGAAAGTCATTTGATGCATGAAACTCTCACTATACTTTACCTACATCAACTATGGAAGCTTTGGATAAGATTTTTACCAAAAGATCTTGAAGAAATATGTGTGAGAGCTCCAATAAAGAATAGGGGCAACAAGCTTCTCTTGTAAGAACAAGAGAAAATGAAGAGAGAAAGAGAGGAAAATGTAAAGAATGATAAAGGGTTAATGTGTGAATGAGAGAGAAAGATAGAAGGAGTTAAATACACTTTAAATGAAGTAAAAAAAAAATGGTAGCCAATAATGTAAGGACCCACTATCACCCCTAAATTTAAAATAAGTGATAATAGTTCCCCAACCACATATAATCTGCAGAATTATATGTAAGGTTGTCCGAGAAGAAATGTTTGATGAATTGTTTGTCTAATTTCACAACATAAGTCATTTTGAAAATTGTTTACTTAATAGCTTACTTTCAAAACACAATACCATATATATATACAAACATTATAAGAAAATAGTTCAGGTTATACAAGCTAGGTACATACATACAACATACATATATATTACAACCAAAAGGCTTCTTACAAGCCTTAGCAAAACTACAAAACATATAGTTCATCAAGAACTATATAAACAACTATCCAACCTATATATCTAGTCTATTACAAAAAGATTGGGCTCCAACCAGTCTAGGGCCATCTCTAGTCCTCAAACTCCTCCAGAAAATCCTCAAAATCAGGACCATAACCCAAGCTGGCATAAGACTCATCAAGATCCTCACCTGAAATAGATAAAATATGAACCAGGGGCCCAGTACACAAGTAACGAAAACAAAAGCGACATGATTCACACAAGCCTAAACTAAATGCAAGATGCAACAACCATTCAATTATTATTTAGTCTTTAGTTAGTAATTCAACATGGGAGTATTCAAACTCCGGGCAACAAGGATAGTGGGGGGATCCTAAGTAACAACCTTGACGCTCAGGGGGTTGATATAAGTAGCTCGGATACTTATACCGTTCTAGATAATTTTACAGAAAACACCTAAATCTACCATGCCCAATCTGAGCAGGGTGCCGCTCCCCGAACCGGATACCAATTCCACCCCAGGCTCACCCAATCTGTGAGGGGGCGCCCTAGGCACTCATGCCACCCTGGGCAGGGATTGGATTTAACGGCGTAAAACACAAATCAACACTCACAATTAAGTTTTTCTTAATATATATAGTTTTCATAAATGCCTATCATAACACAGAGACAAGCTAGTTACTGCATACTGTACTAGATCAGAGTCAATGGGAATAACCGAAAGGGAATCAATCACTGTAAAAAGAAGTAATTACAAACTCACACTTAGTTCAAGTATATATATATCAAAGCTCAAGTATAATCATCAAAGAAATTCAAATAAATCATTATAACATCATCACATAGCATTTAGATATCATATATTATCATACAATACTCAACAAATACTTAAATGACCATTTATCAAGCTTTGAACAACTTTTAGCAAACAACAATAAGTTTTAAACTTTGTTGGAAAGTGTATCAGCTAAAAAGAATTGAAATTTAAGCACTGATACTTTTGTAATTTGTAAAATCTTAAAACATGAAAGTTGTAGATCTCTTTTTAAGCTTTCCAGCTCTACTTGAATCACCTCAAACGAAGGTCGAATGAAAAAGTTACGGCCAAATTACAAACACGCTACGAAACAGGGAAACCAATGCCGAATTTAGTGCCGGCAGCGTAAATGTAAAAATTTGCCAGCGTTAAAGGTCGACCAATCTGGTCCCCGAGTGCATCCTCAACACCGCCAAATTCCTCATGTACGCCGGCAGCGTACCCTTTAACACCGCCAGCATACTTTGCCGGTGTAAACTCTGTGACAGGTTGCAAAAATTCTTTTAAACTCCTCTGTTTTTCATGTTAAATTTACACTTCCAAATTTCTCTTAAACTCATTCCAAGTTTCCCAAAGCTTGTTATATGTTCATTACATTATTCAAACAACACCAAACATCTCCAAAACTTCATCAACCCCAAATCACTATTCATCATCTTCTTCCAACTTCCATCAAACATCAATTACACTTCAAATTCACATCATCTTCAATATTAGGTCATCCAACCACATGCATTCACTAACACTTCCAACACTTCAAAACTCATCCTAAGCACATAAAACTAACCACTCTAGTCCTATAACACATCAGATACCATCAAAACATCATGGAGCATGAATTTAAACAAATATGGCATCAAGACTACATATTCATGCATAGAAAAGAAAGTTGAAGAACACACTTACCACAAGAACTTCAAGGCTTGGTTTAATGACTCTAGATCAAGCTTTTGATGGTGGATGTTGTAGAAAATCAAGTCTCAAACTTAGTTCACCTTGGGAGTCTTTTTGGAGTGAAGAAGAAGAGGTTTTAGGGCAAATGGAGGGCTTTTGGTTTGGTCTGGGATTTTTTTGGCCGAATTTTTAGAGGTTAAGTAGTTTAAGTTTATCCTATGTTGACTTTAAGGGCATGAGGACATGAAAGGCTTAATGACTTTGTTTTTAGGTTAATTAATATCTTTGTCTTAAGGCACATAATGGAGGTTTAATGGCTAAGTTTTAGCCTATTTTTTGCTGCCTAAGGATATTTATATATACATTCCACTTATTCTAAGCATAAATAACACACTCTAAGGCATATTAATATTTTACAAACTCAATAAATAATTAATCTAACATATTTAAATAATTCTACACTTTCACACATCATAATACTCATCAAAATTAAACTCACTATCAATATATATATATATATATATCATGCTTAAATTCAACAATACACTTTAATAATAAAATTAGGAATTTCATGGCTATTTCATTCTCCCTCCTTCAAAAAGTTTCGTCCTCGAAACTTATTTTACCTTAATCATAGATCAAACAACTCAGGATACTTCTGTCTCATCTCATCTTCGGGTTCCCATGTCGCTTCTCTTTCACTTTGACCCGTCCACAAGACTTTAACAAAAGGGATTACTTTTCTTCTTAACACTTTGTCAATCCTATCCAGGATTTTGATTGGTTTCTCAATTGTGCCTAAATCGGGTTGAATCTCCGGTTGATGAGTAGAAATGATAGCTTTAGGATCCGATACACACTTTCTAAGTTGTGACACATGAAACACATCGTGCACTTCAGACAAATTCGGGGGTAAAGCTAGTCGATAGGCTAGTGGAAAATAATGTCCTCATGGTTGGCGTGAATTGAGAGAGAGAGAGGGAGAGAATTTAGTTAATTTTTGACTTAGAATTGTAATGTATAATTAATGGTATGTGTGGCTTCTTAAAGAAGGATTGGAATATCTTTACTTTAATCAATTTTGGAGGGTTTCAAAGGACAAAAGGTAGCCAAAAGAAGGTCAAAAATCTGCCATGAAGTGATACATGAAGTGTAGAAAAATTGAAGTGAAAAAGAAGTGATGTGTGAAAGATGTACTAAAGGTATGGGTTTATAAAAGTACTTTCTTAATAAATAAAATAAAAACAAGAAAAAAATAGAAAATTCATTCTAAATTTTTGTAGCAGATTTTTCATAATTAAAATAATATAATTAATTAATTTATTTTAGTGAATTATCAAATAAGTTACTGGTATGATCACAATACGCGAATATAAGCTATAATTGATATTTTTATAACCCGAAAAATACTAAAAAGTAATTTTATGAAAATAAAAATATTTTTCCAAATATTTTTAATTATTAAATTAATTTTTTTATTTTTAGTATCTAGTCTTAAATAGAAACTGATCCCGTAAAAACCTGAAACAAATTAAATTTTAGAAAAACAAAATTTTCTAATACATATAAAATATTTATAAAAAAAATATAAGGGTTTACAAGAGTAGTAAAATTGTGTAATGAATAGTGAAAAGACTAGTTAATTACCGGTAGTAAAGAAATACAGATATAATGCAAAATTAGATATTTCTAGTTATCGAAAAATTATAACACTGATATTTTTGAAATCCTTATGAAAATATGAGTCTAACAGCATTAATGGTATATTTTTGATATCTTGAGCCTCGGGACATGCTTTTCAAAGTTTGTATCTGAATGGGTTCGAAATAAGTCAAAAATTTACCAATCTGATATTTTTAAGCGACCTTATATTACTACAAGCTACTCTACACACTTAAATCACACCTTGGCCTCTAGGCTAAGGGCGAGAGATTGCCCGACTTACACTACTATATTCCACTTAGGGTTCCCAAGTGATTTTTCGGTTTAGATCTTTGCCAATTTGGAAACTGATGTTTTATGTTTATACAACACATTTAGTTTGAGAAATTTATTTTAAATTTTATTTTTTGTAAGTATTTAATATCTCTTAACGTTTTCGGAATTCTTGAATTGAATTTTATTTTCGAAGGTTTATCGTTATTTACTTTTTAATAATTTGTTTTTGAGTTGTATATTACCCGATTTTACAAGTCAGAGTTAAGTATAGGATTTTGTCATACGTAGTAGTTTTGAATTTAAAGACTGTTAAGTTTTTATTTTATTTTTAAGGAGTCTCATTTTCTCAAGATTAAGAAATTTCTAGATTTGTTTGTGATTTAAGACTAGTCGAAGTTTGGTTTTAATTTGGAGTCATTTTTAGAGTTTTTCTTCGATGTTTATTTTAGAATTATTTACTGAAATTTTCTAGGGCTTACAGGCACATTGATTCAAAGCAAATAGTTGTGTTTTATCGGATCCATCATAGAATATTTTGGGAAAAGCAGCTAGATTTCTCATGCAGTTTGCAATCAAATATATCGTTTCATGATTTATGGTGAAATGGACATCAACAACCATCCCTTGACCTTTTGATTTTCGACATAGCATTTAATGTAAGATATAAACCCCCGAAATTTTTGAGAATGGTTTTAGGAATACCAAATCGAAACCCTAAAATCTGACCCAAGTTGAAACTGAACTTTAAACAAATTCAATCACGGGATTTCATAAGAGAATCTT
Organism: Combretum micranthum; assembly: GCA_024138025.1. Lineage (NCBI taxonomy): Eukaryota > Viridiplantae > Streptophyta > Magnoliopsida > Myrtales > Combretaceae > Combretum > Combretum micranthum. Next base: position 231,332 of record JAMXBD010001777.1, read on the forward strand.
CAAAAACAAAAATAGGAAGTTCAATAATCGTTCGATTCAAAAACCCGAACATGAGAAGATCCACCTATCCAATCACTGATATAAACCCCTCAATTTCTAGGGTAAAGTTGGATTAAACCCTAACCCTAGTCAAGTCGGAATTTCAAAAGTCAACAAAGACCAAGACAATCAAACAATTTCAACTCCGACAATCCCGCATTCTCAAACCTTAGAAAAAGAAATTAAGTTAATGGCTTAAAATAGTTCGTAATAATATAGGGTAACATAAAAATATCAGATTCATGAATTTCGAGTGTCCTTCGGACAAAAAAAAAATCAGTTCTCCAAAAGCATGTCCCAGAGCTCGAAATAATAAAAATATTCCAATAACACCAAAAGACTCATAATTAAACAAGGATTTCAAAAATATCAGTTTTAGAACTCTTCGATAACTAAAAATAACAAATATAGCTCGTTTACGCGTATTTTTATTACTACCGGTATTTTATACGTCTAGACTACTATTCATAGTACTATTCCTACTATTCATTACTATTTCACTATCTCTACTTTTTCTTACACCTATTTCTTACTACCTACATACCTATTTTCTTACTTTTTACATTTCCAATACAACTTTATTCACATCAAACTTTACACATTATTTCTTTTCTTTACAAAAAATTACAAAACAAATAAAAATCCTCCCTCTCTCTCTCCTTATTGTGCCAGCCTTCCTCTCTCTTTGTCAATTATTTTTCTTTTTCAATTTATTTTATTACATCAAAATTTCACTCTAAAAATTTATAAATACCCCCATTCCTCCTTCATTCTTTCACATATCCACTTTACATAATAAAACTTTACCAAAATTTCCACTCAAAACCTCTTTCCAATAAATCTCTCTCAAAATACTCTCTACCATTCCCTACAACTTCAAGAAGAAAAAAAAAAAAAAAACCCATTCATCTCTTTTCAAACCTTCCATTAAACCTTAGGTAAAAATCCTACCTATATTCTTTATCATATTCATACAACTTAGCATGAGCTTAGTGTATGTTTTTTAGACTCATATGAGTTAAAAAAGCAATAATATGTTCATGTTTTGTTTTGTTCATGTTCCTATTTTACATTATGTTATTATGTTGTTATTATTGTTATTATTATTTTTGCTCTAATTTAACTTATATTGTATTATGTATACTATGTATATATATTTATTTAGAGCATATGAGCTCATTTGTTATTTATTTACTGTCAAGTCTTGCAATTTATTTACTTATTTGTTTTATGCAATTTATTAAGACTAGTCTTTCTAGTCTTAGACTTGTCCATATCAAGTCAAAACAATTTTCTTTCTTTTCTTTTAGGACTAGTTTATTCTTAGTCCCGGGTTGCCTTGATGAAGCCAAGGCTCCCAATACATGACCGGGATACTTTGATAAAGCTAAGGTTCTCAATGCTTGACTATTTTATTATATTTATTTACTTACAAGTATTTCTTTCTATTTTATTATGTATTATCTTTACTTTTACATTGCTACATAATCATATTCATGCATGATTATAATGTTGTTGTCTTAAGTAAAAATAAAAATGGGTTCTTTCTTAAACAAGGAAAAGTAAACTAGATTTCTCAATAAAGGAGTTTTCAATAAAGAAGTCTAAAAATTGTTTTTAAAAGCTTAAGTAAGTTAATCATAAGTTTTAAAAGTATTAGTGCCAAGATTTCTTCAAATGAAAGAAACTCATTTCTTTTATAAATCAAAACTAAATACTTCATAAAGATAGAATTCTTAGCCTTGAACTAAAGACTTTTACTCAACTATATCTTTTAATAGACTTTGAAAATCACATACTAGGAAAGCTTCTTCAAAACTTAATTTTTATATGTTGTTATTCTCTTTTCAAAATTAAGATGAAATTTTTGCTAAGTTCTAATGATAACAATTCTTTATTAAGAAAGTTTTTCTTATAAACTTGTCTAAAGGAATTATTCTACCATTTAGCAAATATTAAGAATAAAACAAGTTTTTCAAACCAAGATAAAATCAACTCACTATTTTAGAAACCAACTTAGAAAAATAAAATTTGTCAAGTAAATAAAAGTTTAAAGGTAAACTTATTTCCTAAAGAAGAGAAATGATATAAAAATAAGAGGAAAACATACATTTAAGACAACTTCAAATATTTGACTACATCGAAAACTTAAAGATATTTTGAAAAGCTTATTTTTGAATCGCTAGAAATAAAGTTAGTAGATAACTTGAAAAATAAAATTTTTGGAAATTAATTTTCTTTTGAAAAGATAGGAAATGGAAACACTCATAACAACTCAAAAATATTTTATTTTTCCTTCTAACAATTCAAAAAGGAGAAATTTTCTAAAGTTTTATCTTTTAAAACCCTTAAAGACAAATTGTTTATGAAATATCAATATTGAGACAACACTATAAAAATCATGCATACAATATGAGTGCCTATATATGTTCAAAGGATTTTTCAACTATATATATATCTATATATTTTGCTTAAGGATTTTTTTTTAGTAAAGTGAAGTTTGGAAAAATCATATTTTGTGAACTATAAATTCGTAATTATTATGTACCGTAGTATTTTCCAACCAAATGGACTTTTATGATAAAAATAACCTTAGAAATGAATATATCTTTTCGAGTAGGTAGAAAACGGTATATTATTTGTGCAATTCTGAGTTAAAATGACTAAGTTATGGGCATTTTAAATTGGAACTACCTTCTATACGAATTTTAACAATCTTATAACATAGTTTTTGATAAGTACAATAGAATCAATAAGAAATACTCATTATGGGTATTCTTCTTGATTAGGTGATCCCGAGGAGGTATTCATATCTGAAGGATTATTTTGATTAATGGATTTACCGATCGACTCATCCGTAAGAAAGATAGATCCTCATGGCCAAGTGAGTTTATTTCCTACCTTTTACGTACTTAGTTGTGCTTGTAGCTAAGGCACTAGAAGTAAAAAAAAGATAAAAATGAATTATGTATGATAATATTGGTTGAAAGAATGCTAAGCATACCGAGACATGAATCGTTGCTAATTAACTTGTGCTTTAGTATTTTATGATGGAGTGTGTGCAAATTCTATAATCACCTTTAAATTACGCTAATCATATATTATGAGTTATAATAATTGATTCATACATATCACGTAGTTAGTTTCATTGCATGAGCTGCTATAGTCGATGGGACAGGAGTATAGTAGTCGGCTTTGTAGGAGCCATAAATCTGTGAGATGGGTGATTAGAAGCCTGAAAGAACTATTTTAAGATGGGCGAGTAGGCACCTGAAATAAACTATATGAGTTGGATTTTAAAGATGGGTTTTAAAGAGCCTGGAACACCTAACCCTGAATGGAGGGGTAATTCCATTCAAACATATGATTTCTGGTAGATCATATGTATTGCTTGATCACTTGCTTGATGCATTCAAATGCTTGTTTAATAACTTGTTTTGAATTATTTATACAAGTACGTTGATTTAAGAATATTTTCACTAAGCTAGTTATGCTTATACTCCTATAGACCTTTGTTGTAATAGGACTATATATTTTATGCCTGAAGACTTCATTTACTAGAGTGGGATGATGTTTTGGAAAAGCTTCTGGAAATCTTTTGGAGATCTTAGGTTAAATATCCTTTAATGTCTTTTAGTGTTAGTATTATTTTGTTGTGAGAAAGATTAAGTTGATATTATGATTGGTTGGAGAATTATAGGGGAAAACACCTAAGATGATGTAAGGATTATATTCTTTTAATGATAAATTGGATGATTATTTAGATTCTTGTATGTTGTATTTTCTATCTCGAACTATACATCTCACCGATGTCTCCTATTATTATGATAGACGCCTTACATATGGTGTTAAAAACTTTCGCATGACTTCGGGAAGTCATTCTTAAGTTTTAATACCGTATATGGAGGACTGCCATGTTTAGGGTACCCTTTGGGGCGTGACATAAGATGGATCGGTTTCCTAAAAAATTTTCGATTCACCCATAATATATTCAAGTTTTTCACACCCAACAATTGGCATCTCCATGATTTGAGGCTAGATATCATAATTAAATTTAGTAAGGGTCACACTAGCATTAAAAATAGTGTTTTTAGTTTGTACATGTATGGTTGGTATGGAGGATGATTATGTTTCTAAAATGATTCAAAGATGATAATTCGGTTCAAAGATGATTCAATATTTTTTATTAGTTTGAAGGGGAGGCGTTGACACCAAGTTAATTTTTTTTAGTCAAAATTTTTTGTTGTATTCCTTTAATGAATTATGGACATATATATAGCCACTATACAAACCTAATTTAGAAAAATATAATACATGAATTCTAATAAATATACACGACTATATATAATTATAATTACTATATTTAGATACAAAATTTTAACCTAAGAATTATGCACAAACGTTGACTCATAAATACTAATTGTCAACAATAGCTAGGACCTTGAGAAACTTGCTACCAAACATAGGTATAATTTGGTTCCAAACTGGAAGTCGTATAGGAACTGTTATTAACAGTTCCAAAATTAGAATTGGATTAGCTTATCAGATTAAAACCAGTTAAGGAATCATCGGTTTCTGGTTTCTCGGTTCCTAGGTAGCTCTTCAATCTATTAGTGGTTCTAACAATTCCATTGGAAAAAAAAGAGTAAATTAAAGGAAATAATTTAAAAAATAAAATTAAATATATATTTATTAATATTTAAACTACTTCGTATGAATAGTAAAATTTATTACCTATTCACAATATTTATTTTTTTATTACCAACAACATAAATAAACATAACTTAAAATCATATATAATTAGTTTATATAAACTTCTTCGAAAAGAAAAATTCATTTTTTTGATAATGTGATACTATTTTTTTGTACTTTAATTTTCTTTACCCTCTAGAGTATTTTACAGTATCATATTACTAACTACACTTGATATTGAATATGTTTATAGATAAATAATTGCACATTTTATACAAAATTTTAAAAATTTGGTTGAATGATTTAATATTTTTAGACCCAGTAATTATTTTGATTATTAAAAATTTATTTTATTAAAACATAAATTTCATTCATTTATTTTTTTATTTTTACTTGATAAAAAAGGCAATTTCACAATTCCAAAACCAGAACCGAGAATAGTAACTAGACTGGAACTATGGGAGACAATTCTGATTCCTTAATTTTAAGACCTGGAACTGGTACTTTCGATTCGGTTCGATTTCAGAACAGTACCTATGCTATGTTATACCATATGTAGATATAGAGACAAAGAAAATCGAATATAAAGATAACCAATTACATAAAGTTGTGAACTAGACAAATGTCATATACCGATATTTAAGTGTAGCATAATATAAATCATAAGCTTGTGCATTAATTAATAGCTTACTAATTAGGCCTAAATTAATATTGCAATCATAACAAGTGACCACATGTCTCGTGATTTTCTTTTTAAAAATTACCAAAATATTAATGTATATTGCATTTTAAAAATGCTATATGTTATATTACACAAAAAACATATTAAAACACTAACGTGATATCGCATCTTAAAAATGCAATACATTATCTTATACACGTAATATATAGCAATGTGGACAAAGAATATTTCATTTGTATATCACATATTGCAAATGTGATATATGCATATATCACATGTTGAAAATGCGATACTCATACTATATTTATACTAGTATCACATTTGTAACATGGGATACTATTTCTAATATTGCACCTCTAAGAGACGATGCTACAATTGTATTAATGTAATTATTTTGTCTAATTTTTATTTGTATAATTTTTTTAACTCATTGATAAACAAAAATTTTCTTGAATGATAATTGATGGATTTATTTGTAAATTATGCCTTGAAACCTTGAAGAAATTCATATATACATGTGTGCGTATATGCGTGTGTGTAAAATACAAACCACATAACTAATGCCCAAATTCCTCGTTTAGAACTTGATTTTTAGAAGATCACCTTAGGCCTCTCAAAATTTGGTTGGGCCAAAGTAAGCAGAATTACATATTCATCTTTTGAGGATGCATATAATGCTTTTGTCTTATATCGAGCTTGGAATGACAATTAGGCCTTGGGTTTGGAATATATGTTTTCAGTTCTTTATCTCTACCATTTTATCCTTTAATTAATTAACTCCAAAAGTATATTTTCAATTTTTTTATTTAAATTATTATCTTTTTCTTATTCAAATCTTCAACATTTTCTACCGTTTATTATTTAGGGCTCTTTATCCACACCGTCTATTCTTCCATTTAAAAATTATGCATGTTAGTAACTAGTTTATTCAAATATATAATATAGTTAAATGAATATAAATTGAATAAAATAATAAAAAATTAGAAAATAAAAATAGAATCCAATTTTTCTTGAAAATAATACTTGTAATTGTGACATTTGGTACCGGTTGATGATCCAATTTAGACCACAAGCCTTCCAAGCTGAGTCTAACCCATAAAATATTTGGGCCAACCCATATAGCTAAGGCCCAATCCATGTTAACAACAAGTTGAAGCCTCAACAAGGAACTTATCATATTTGCTTAGCTACTAATCAACCCCATCAACACTTAGTCGACAATATGCTTGACATTGTCGATATACTCTCCTCAATCAAACTCGATACGTGCAAACAAGGATGAAAGGGTTCCCCCTACGTTTATTACAGCCGTCACCAATCCCCACTCTCCCATAATTCCACGATACACTCAACTGTTGGAGATTATCTCACTATAAATATCTCCTTTCTCTCCATGGGACTAGTGATGTCATTTGGACTATCTCTTACACTCATAATCTGCCTGCTAACTTAGGTATCAGAATGGCCATGCTAAGCCTAACCCCGACATGCCACTACTGTGTTTCTATTTTGTAGGCCCACAATTCTCTGAAGTCTAGAGTAGATCATTAATATTCAAACTCTACTATTATAATTAGCGACATTTGGCACCGTCTATGGGAATTCTAGCCTTCTCGTGCAATTTTCCCCATCCCCATTTTCTCCTCCAAAAACACCTCACCTAAAAACACAAATACACAAGTTTAAATATGTCACATCTTTTTAAGAACAAGAAGTCTCCTTAGCGTCAAGATCCTAAAGATGGCTCTAATTCAACCACAAGACAACTTAGCTCGCAAGTACTGAAAGGACATATATGTAGGTCCTAGTGTCTTTCCTACTCAAGATGTTTCTTAAGACCAAGGCCTTCTAAGTAACTTGGAAAACATGCCCCACTAAATAGTGGAGCGAAATATTAAGATGATTAACCATAATAGGAGGGTCAAGCAATGCTTCAAAGAGTTGAAGCTAGGAGTCCTTGCTTCCCAACAACAGGCTAGCAGCGGTGAAACCCAGTTGTCTCTACCCCTACTTCAATTTCACAACAACTAATGTAGGAGTCATATCAAAATGACCATTGTTAGAGTCGAGAACCTCCCCGGGCACAAATGGTTCCTCAAGATTATCACATCCAAGGATCACATGTTGTAACACCTCAAAGAGTATCTTAAACATGTCAGTTTGCCGCATACAACATTAAAGCTTAGGATTGACCACTTATTGTAGAACAACAACTCATTTAAAGAAAAGTGCAAAAACAATAGTGACAACTCAAGTTTTATTTGACAGCGAATAAAGGTATATTCATCATGTTTCATTATAGGGACCAACACTAAGAAGATAGCAGGACTTACAACTCAATGATCTAAAGTCTACAATAATAGCAATAGAAGTGTCCATGTTTCCATTTAAGGAGCACCCTATAGCATTCACTCACGGCAAGTCAAAGAGTTAAACCCACAATAGCCAATAGTTAACCTCTACACAGCATAACCACTCCTACAATAGATCACTACAGTTAACAGTAGCATAACCAATAACAATTGAAGGAACACAACAACACTAAGACAGCTGCTTATTTAACAAAAATCCCACATTCGAGAGCACTCATGTGCCCTTCGAGTCAAATATCAAATAGTTTCTCTTGTCCAATTTCAAGACAGCATAGCAGCATCCACATAGTGTACCCATGAGTGCTTGTCACCAACTTAGAGCACTCATTCCAGTCATCTTGAAGTGCTCTGGTAATAATGAAAAACAAATAGGCTATTACTCACATGTGGAAGCTATAAGGAAGGTTTTTAACCAATTTTAAACTTGCTTAGTCCGACCATTGTCTCTTTTGCCAATTTATGCCCAATTCATGCACTTTTAACAATAATAATAAAGAGATCAGGGAAGGAAAGCTTACACCATACTTAACATGGAGTCCAGCCTACCTCCTAGTCTCCATGGCCCACAATTTACCTCACTCAAGAAGGACTACACATTTCATATTTAATCAAACAATGCCTTAACAAGGGGACTTCAACAAATGCCTTAAAACTGTAGACTTTACAAATGTCTCACAAAGAGAACTTCACACAAGTGCCTCAACACATGAGGCTCCTTTTTGTAGGGACTTATGATCCCTTCTATAGATTAATTTTTTCATAGAGATTGGGTGTGATCATGCAAGATAAGTGTTAGATATCATGAAACCATGATAGTGATTTTGAGCAAAATGAACTATCCTTTTAAACTATATCATCTATGTTAGGTTTTCTCTTTATAGGTTGTAACACCCTAAAATAAGGTATTACAACTCGCCACGTATCCTCTCTTATATAGGATACACAAAGGCTCTATTATCCACAAACTCATAAAGTCATCACATGTAAACACTCATAGGGTAACTCATAGGATACCAAACCTGTTAAAAATAAAAACTCATACTTCATAAAACATAAACTCCTAGTTCAAGCATAAAATCCAAGTTGACATCATAGTCAACAAATTCTACATAAACTAAAAACTGTTTACATTAAAATCTCTTCATTTAAAACCAACAATGAATCCAACTACAATCCCAAATGATCAAAACATGTCTTTTCTTAGAATCTTGGTATATGAAGCTTAACTCTCGGTTGGATAGTCGGGTCTACTATTGCCATCCCCGCTATCAAAGAATAAGTCATAACCGGATAGATCATACATTATATCTTCTTCACTTGTACCTGAAATTTAAAAGAATGAGCGGCGACGCCAGTACGATAACTCCAATCCAAAAACAAATGCATATGCACATACCAAAGGCATACAATTCATGTAACTTAAACTAATGCAAACAATCATATTATTATCTTTCTTAAGCCAACGCAACAACACAGTCTAGTATTAGGTATACTCTAATCCTAAACTCGAAGTTACTCAGACTCCATTGAAAATCAAATAACTTTTTGAAAATAATAATCATATACATATATGGATGAATGGGTACTCCCCAAACAGCCCGAATTCTACTGGAATCATATCAAGGCACGATTCCACAAGGAACAACCTTACACCAAGATCATCAGGGTGTCTCACTAGTATCACTGTCTACTAGGTCTTTACTGGTCAAAGCCAAGCACAACCAAAACATACAATTATTAAACCGAAAAAAGATTAAGTTTATTAAGAAATTCTGTTCCTACAAGCATTCAATCAATACTAAGCTTACAGACAAAAACAACAAGCAAGGATTGGTCGTACCTTTCTCAGTTTCAGGAAATTCCAATCTATATCTCCTAAAAATCCTTTATCGACAACACTTAACCACAACAAAATCTCTCGAATCTCCACAATACTTCAATCAATATTAACAATTCAACAACAAACTCAAATCTCCAAATTCCTATCAACAACATGCATTGATATATAACATATAACAACATGATATAAACAAACCCTAATGTACTACAACTCCCAAAATCCTAACCTGACAAAGAAAATCATCAAGTTGCACCGTCTAACCTGATCAATCTTCCACAACAATTTATAGAATTTGATAATCCTTCAAAACCCTAATATTATATGACAACAAGAACACATAATGATCATATAATCATACATTATTCAACTCCATCAAAGAAAAGATGAAACTTACTGATTTAGATCACCAAAATCCAACTCACTTCCACAAATTCGGATCCCAACCAAAACTAGGGTTTCCTTCATGCAAACAAATCACAAAATCCTTAGAAGTTGCATGAAATTCGTATAAATATGATATGAGAACATTATACTTACTTATTTTAATCACAACACTCACTTCTTATCCAACCGAGGCAGATCAAATCCAAGATCTAAATCTGTCCCACGTTTTTCCTTCAAGAACACCGCAAAACCCTAAGCAAACTCATACAAATTCGTATTTAATTCATGAGAGAAGGTAAAAATTACTTACTTTGGATCGAAAACACCCTAGATGATTCTCTAAGCCTAGATCTCCAAGAACACTCCAAAACTCTCTTATACGAAGGAGAAGTATGAAGTGATGTTTTTGTCAAAACCGTTTTTTGCGTCTCGTATTTATATAAATTTCGTTATACGCTGGCCCTATGCCGGCAGCATATATGTAGATCTTGCCGGCATACACCCTACGCTGGCAAAATTTACACGAGTGCTGGCAACGTTCATCAAGGCTTTGAATTCTCATAACTTCAATTCTGTTACATACGCTGGCAAATCCAGGCCCTATGCTGACGGCATTCCCTGCCGATGTTGAAAGAAATCCTAATGAACACCGGCGACGTTCCTCCTAGCGTTAAGAAAAACGCTACTGTTCCCATCCTACGCCGTCTCTATGCCGGCGGCGTAGATTCTCCAAGAGGCGGCGTACAATCTGTCAAAAATTACAGAAATCCGAACTTCAATATTTGTTCTACAACCAAACTTAAACATTTACAATTTACTTGTTTTGACCTTAAGCTCATCCTATATAATCTCATGATTCATAATTCATTATATTTTCATCTTTATTTCTGCATATTACATAGGTTTTGTTCATAACAAAAATGTTAGAGATTACTAACAAAGTTATTAAATGTGTAGTTGTTGTTATAATAATTTTAATCTGAATTTTGTGAATATGAAAGAAGTTTAAGATTGTTTATCAAAGAAATCAAAGGTTAGTTTAGAAGTTAAAGAATTATAATAAACTAGAACTAATCTAATTAGAGGTTAAGTAAGAAGTTTCCCAAAAATCCATTTGAAGAAAGATCAACTCAGAAGGTGATGCAAAGGTAATCTGGCAAAGTTTCAAGAAGACAATCACACTCAGAGATTAGCTATAACCCATTAATTTTGTATAACCTGATTTTGATAATTGACAATAATATGATATAGAATCTTGAAAGAATTGGGAAAAGTTGCAAAGACTACTCTCGATTTTTCGTGAATTATGAATAGTAAAATATGAATGGTTTAATTGTAGTTTAAGAAATTCGAATTGTCATTAACAAAAATTTTCCTTAAGTTTTCACAATCAATGAGTAATAATAAATCAACAAAATAATTATTAAGACTTCGGTAAATTTGAAAGAACTATAAATCAATTTAAAAATATATATAATAATAATGAAAATAAAAGATAATAATAATTTGAAAAATAGTGAATATGCCCCGAAAATTCTCAAATTAGAAATACAGTAATTAATCACCAAGCGAGACCTTAAATTCAACAAATAAAAATAAATAGATATCACTAGATTTATCAAACACAGAGAATCAAATAACATATAACAAGTAGATTTCCAAAACAATCACAAATAAATATTTTCTTATGAGCTTATAATTAAAGATAATCGTAACTCTTAAAGAAGTCATTCATAAAAGAAGTAATTTATTAAGAAAGTAACTTCTAAAGAAGAAACCTCTTGAAAAAACTAATAACACCACCTCCTTAAGTAAGCAACACATCATGAAAGTCACTCAAACCTTGTAAATAATTTATTACTAAGAAAATATTCAACACATAGAACAAGTAATTATTAAATATAGTTTAGAATCTCTAAAATAAATACCCATAAAATATTCTACATTACCAATATAATCATGTGTTTAATTTAGGCACATGGTACATAATAATTATATGAAAAACTATTATTACAAATTACAATAGTAGTAGTAATATTAATAGCATCAAAAGTGTGTTGTAATTAATAATATACATTGTAGAAAACTAAACAAGATTATTTCATCATATAATAAATAATACCATAATTGATCCACATATTAAGAAAAATTTAATAAGTTAACAATATTAAGACCATAATTATTATATTACTAATATTATATTAATCATGATAACTTATCAACTTATAACAATGCTATATGATTTATAAATATATTATAACCAATATCGTAATATTAGTAAACTATTGTAATTAGTATCATTATAATCTAACAATTATAGTAATAATATATATGCAATCATCATATCAATATAACATATAACACAACAAGACCATAAAGCTAATTACCTAGAAAAGCTTACGTTTATTGGCATAAACCGCGTAACTGAAAATCATTGAATAATATAAATATTATATCAAGATTATTGTAATAGTAAATAAGTAAACACATAAGTCAAGAAAATAGTATGATATTAATTAAATAATGTAAGCCGAATTCATATAAGAAAATTGATTAGAATTTGCATAAAATTAACAAAATCCATTGCAAACCCTAAAATTCGAATGAGAATTGAAATCCTAAACTATATCAGATCACACCAAAATCTCAAAAACCTTATATTGGATCAAATATATCTTATAACCCTACAATATCATATAAATTGAATTAACCCGATTCCCAAAAAAAAAAAAACTCAGATTCTTGGAACCCTAACGAGATCAAATAATGATTCAATAACTCTAAGATATTAGATGAATTAAATGAAGCCTAAAACCCTAAGGAAAATCGTTTAGCAAAAACATATCACCATCAAAATAATCCAATAGCTTATCGATCTAGAAACTCTACGTTGAATAATTCATCTATTTGATCTCCAACATGCAAATTGAGGAAATATATTTAAATAGTATCTAATAATAAAATGATAGAAAATTAATTCCTATAATTGTAAACTCCCAAAATTTTACAATAATTGTCTCGCCCCAAAGAGTACCTTAAACGCGACGGTCCACCACACTCGATATTTAAACTCAAGTGTAACAACCTTAGTCACTCCATGAGTTTAGACACCGGGTGTAAGGCTCACATTTAGCAAATAGGGGACCTTACTCTGAATTGAAATAATTCAAGAAGACATTCATAGCGATAAGAATATAAATCATAACAATTATAACCAAATTATCTATTACAAAAGATCTAAGGGGCATACCCCCATCAAAATATTAAGAGTCTTAGGTCCTCAAAAGTCTCTTACAACAACACACACAACACACACACACACACACACACACATATAAGATTAAGGAGATTCAACTAGAAGTCTATGCCTAACATCTAGGTCCAGACTTCTTCAAAAAGCTCCTTAAATTCCAAAAAACATACCTTCAGAAAGTGGCCTCTCGAAGATAGCCACAAATAATCATACTGCAACAGGAAACTATAAGGGTATAAGCTTACGAGCTTAGTGAGTTTTACTTCCAAATTAAATACTTCATCATACAATAGGGCAGACAAGTTATATTATCAATCGCATGAAATGTACAAGCACGTGAGCATACAATACATAAGACTTTTCGGGAGTCTTATGTTGAATGGATTTACGCCATCCATTCGGGGTTAGGTGTTTCAGGCCTATATGACCATAGATTTCAATTTTTCTCATTTACATTGTGGTTGCTTCAGGTGCCCACCCACTCACAATTTTGTAGTTGATACAAGTGCCTACACCACAATTCCGGCCATTGCGCCAACATTCAAGTTTACAAGCCCCTCGTGGCCCAACTATTACGCCTTCTTCCCACAAAAGTATAATAACAAATGCAATGTGACTCAACAATAGTATGCATGGTCAATTTGATTATAAGATCATGGCATATTAAATAACGATTTATAGGCAATCATAGATATTGCAGACACTCCAAGTCTATACTAAATCATACAAGGATTTACAACAAGTCTATTTCGATATTCTTATCATTGATTCAATCAATTGGGATCCACATGCACAATCCAATTTTATCTTGCCCTAAATCTAATGCCAATATCATTACAAGCACAATCATAAGCATATAATTTAAAGATAATGAACTCACTTTGCCATGGCGCGAAAAATCCACTTAATCATAATAGTCCTCGGGAAGGTCTAGTCCGTCTCTCAAGTCTCCTAATCAAAAGAAATAACTCCAACGAGTATTTCTATGAAGTTTGAATGAACTTATAAATTCGATTCTAGTAAGTTCGTCAAAGTTTGTCTAAGAGGAAATTCCAACTTAAATGGCCATAACTTGGTCATTTTAACTCGGAATTTCGCATATTATATATTGATTTCTACCTATTTGACGAGAGTTATCTATTTATAAAGTTATTTCTATCAAACAAGATCATTTAGTCCATGAACAATAGGGTACAGAATGCTATACGAAATTCCCATCCCACAATTCAACTCCTAATTTCAAACCAAGCATCAATCCAAAGCTTTGGTAGATGCTTTGTAGATACTTTGCTATCATTATATCTTGAAAGACTCTATTATATATATGTATATATAACTCAATATCATGCATGATTCATGGGTGTTGGTAAATCTATTTCCTCATATACTTAGACAATGCTTAATAGGATGTATAAGATACTATTTTCCTAACTATTTCTGTCATGCCTCGAAGGGTATCCTAAACGTGGCAGTCCGCCGTACACAATATGAAAGCCTAAGAATGACCGTGTAACATCCCAAATTTTCACCTAAAATAGAAATTGGGTTTAGATAGATTTAAATGACTAAAATGAATTATAGGATTTAATTAGACAAGTTGATATAATTTAATTAGCTATTAATTGAGATTTGAGTTTCAAATTCCCTAAACATGTCATCAAAGTGTTTACAGAATTCCTAAATCATTGATTCTTAGCCTAAACACTAATTCCTAAATCTCAGTAAAATTTGAGTTCATTTGCTTATCTTAAAATATCAGTTCTTAAACCCGAACTCAAATTAAATATCTTTTATCTAAAATAAATTCTCAAATTAAGTTCTTATTGCAAGTTCTTAATTTCTAACATATCGGTTCGGAAACTAAATTTTAAATACTCTTGGAACTATAGATATTTGATCTGATAGTTCTAAACCTATACCTGTAATCCTTTATATTAATTTTAGCCATTATCCTTACCCTTTTATTCTCATTCCTCTGCCCCTCTCTCTTCTCACTTTTCCCTTCCTTTTATTTTTTTCTCCCAACCGATGGTTCTCTTTCTCTCTTCCTTTCTTCTTCATTTTTCTTTCTTTTCTTCAAATTCTTCAACAAATCTCAAGATCAAAGCCAACTAGAGGATGAATCAAGACTAGGAGATGAACTAGATGGAGGAAACCGAGCTAGAGGATGAAGTTTCAACTTGTGTTCTTTTCTAAAAGCTAAGTATAGTTTACTATTTATTGTCTTATTTATAATTTCGAATTTAAATGTTGTATAGATGATGTATATGAGTTGAGAAGTGTTGTTTAAGTTTGTATTTGTAAAGCTTATGGTTGTTGAAGTTGAGTTGTTAAGAAAGAACATAAATTGTGAAATTAGGGTTTGAAGTTGTTTATGATGATTATAGTGATGTTTGATGGATTGAAGTGAGAGTTTGTGTTTATTAGATTGTAGTAAGATCAAATAAAAAGTTTTAAGAATCTTGAAATGAATTTGGAGGAGTTTGAAATAATTTGAACAAATATGTTTCTTAAAATGAAAACAGGGGAAAATTTGACAACAGCATAATGCATGTACGCCGGCACTCAACGCTGCCGGTGTTGACGTTTACACTGCCGGTGTACGTTAGGAATTTGGCGGTGTTGAAGAGTCCAATGGTGACCAGATCGCTCGACCCTTAACACTGGCAAATTTTTAATTTATGCTGCCGGTGTTGAAAGCTGGCGTTCGTTTTGCAACTTTTCCTAATTTCATAGTCCTTTCGTATTTTGCCCGTAACTTTTTCATCCGATCTCCGATTGAGGTGATTCAAGTTGAGTTGGAAATATAAGAAAGAGATATACAACTTTTATGTTTTGAGTTTTGCAAATTCAAAACGTATCAGTGCTTAAATTTTAATTCTTTCCAACTGATACATTTTTCAAGCTAAGCTAAAAACTTGTTATAGATTGTTTTATGTGTATTTACTTGAATAAATGGATTTTTTTGACATAAAATGAGATAGATAAATAATATTTGATGTGTTATGATATTTTATTGATATAATTAAACATGACTTAGATACATTTATAGATTTAATGAATAATTGAGTTAAATATGCAAGTTTAACATAAAATGAATGTAGTTACAATCTAAGTTCAACTTGACTAAATGAACTTGAATGAGTTAAAATAAATTAGATTGAGTTATTTTAATTACTTTGGCTTAGTAATTAGATTAAATGATTAATTCTAATGAGTTTGACTTAATGAACTCAATTAAACTAAAATGAACTAGATTTCTTAAGCTTAATCCACTTGGCTTGGCTTTTGAATTAAATGGCTAAGGTTAATCAATTTGACTTGGTAAATGACTTAAATGACTAATTCTAATCAATTTGACTAAGGTTAAGCTAAAATGGGTTAGTAACAAATAATTGGGTTAAATGAATGTGTTAGGGTGATCTTTGAATAACATGAGGAATATGTTGTTTCGAATGTTTAATTGTTTTGGATTTATATGTTTTTGAATATAAATGTTTTGTTGATGCTTTGTGGATAAGAAACCATAATCAAAGTGAAAAGAAATACTTTGACAGACAAAGGAGAACCGTCCATACTTTGGCGGGGCGATTTATCGCAGCCATAGTGGGGTTCCACATTAGTGTCTGCTCAAATAGGATCTTAATAAAATTTGGTATAGATGACATAGTAATTGATTAGATTGAGCTAATTTAATTGATTGGTTTTTTAATTGTTTTGTAAGGAGTTGGTGGATCTTTTACAAAAGGAAATAAACTCATTAGAGTTTCTGTCAAGTAGTGGACATCGTCATTGGGGTTCATGTTTTTCTTACAGGCGATCTTATATAAGATACGCAGTAACTTGCGTGTTGAATGTTAGGATAGGCATCATAAACTGATTAAGACTTAAACTCGGCTTAATAATTGATGAGTGTTGGTTGTGTTATTCGTCGTTGAATCCGGTCCGAGGAGCGATAACTTGTCATGATGCAATGACAATGCTTGAATAAATGCTTAGGCCACTTATCATGATGCAATGATATGGCTCTGCGGGTTGTCATGATGCAATGACAATATTATAATAGGCGCTTAGGCCAATAGTCATGATGCAATGACTAGGCTCGGCGGGTAATCGATAAGGAATGTGGTAACTGCGTAACGTTTACTTATTCTTGAGAGGAAGTAATATGATTTAATTCAATGTTTTATGGGAGCATGTGAATTAAATTATATTATGGATTAAGTTAATTGAAGTTAAGTAGCGACTATGAGTCCTGGATAAGATTACTGTTTCTTTTTCAGCATAACGTTATCTAGGAGGTATAGGCATTCGGGCTACTTATATCATCCCCCTGAGCGTCGAGAGCGTTACTCAGGATCCCCAGATTCCCGTGGCTTGCTTCGGAGTGTGAGTGCTCCTATGTTGGTTGTTTATTCACTTTAAAGAAAAGATAATAATCTATGGCTGTGCATTGCATATAGTTTAAGTCGTGTGCCACTTCGTGTGTGATTGTGTTGCTATGTACTGGGCTTCGACTCATTCTTGTTGTTTCTAAACTTTTTGCAGGAAATGTTGTTGATGTTGAAGATGAGTGATGATGAGATGATGATTTGATGATGTGGAGGTTATTGGTGTTGTTGTTCTTGTTGATTGATGAGGATGGTGGTGGTGATGATGATTGATGTGATGATGTTTGCCCCGGGTTTTGGGCGACTCTGGATGTATGGGAGATTGAGTGAAGTGTAATAGGATCGAGATTTTATTTTTATTTGTTTCTTCTTTTGTTTTGTTTTGTTTTGTAAAAGGGCTGGATTATTTGTAAATTATATTTTTCTTTTAAGGGCTTGTTAATGCCTTAATTGATTGTAATTGATTATCTACCCCTAAGAGTAGATCATAAATGGTTTTTATAAAGTTAGTTTCTTAGAAAATTGGTTTGCTCTGTAGGGAGTAGAAGTTTACAAATATGCTTTTATAAGATTTGATTTTCGCTACCAAATCCAGTTATTTAGAATTCTAACTAAATGATTTCATAATCTAAAATTGGTTTAGCAATGTTCAATATAAACACCTTCTTTTAAGACAACCTTACGTATAATTCGTAAGAGTTATACATGGTTGGGGACTTGGTGTGCTTAATTTGAGAATTGAGCATGTTGGGTCTTTACAGACCGCTTCAGTCATGTGAAGGCTTCCATACTATGTAGAAGGCGTTAACACATAGAGGAGACACATTGGAGAGATACATTTTATATTGATACAATTTGAGTAACAATGTAAAGGAAATACAATTCATTATATTTCAAATACAATTCACTATACTTCAATTTCGATTCATCAAAAGATTTCACTCATAAAACTATTACAGGGTAATTCACAAAACCTAGCAAATATCTTCATCCCTGCCGGAATCCTGAAGTCATTCTTGGCTCCAACCATCTCGGTCCCCATAGCATTCTTGAGATAACCTGTTCATTCAAACATCTATTGGGGTATAAGCTACACTAGCTTAGTGAGAATTCCCTTAATTTCATACCATAACAAGCAAGTCATAATTCATCCATATGCTATGCATGAACAAGCAAATGAGTAGACAAGCATATGAGTTTCCGATAGCCATATATGAATGGATTTATGCCCTTAATTCGGGGTTAGGATGGTCCATAAGACATGCAACCATAATTCCAATCTTGGGTGGGGTGGTCCATAACTCATACAACCATAATCCCAATCTCTTTCTCTTGTTGTTTTGTGTAGTTGATTCAAGTACCTACACCACTACCGTTAACTTAAGCGATTTCACATCCTTAACGTTAACATTGGCCCCCTCGCCATCCACTAATATACTTTTGTCCCACCAAAGGTATATTAGCTTATGTAGTGTAACTCAATATGTGATATGCATGTACAGTTTATTCATATAATCATGGCATGTTAATTATGTAGGTTAAGAGCGATCATAGAGAATTTCAAACAATTTAAGTCTATGCTAACTCATACAATGATCTTACAACAAGTCCCCCTCGATATACTTATCATACGTTCAACCAAGATTATATCATAATTTATTTCAATTTTATCTTTTCCTAATTCTAATGCAACTAGCTACAAGTACAAGCAAGGTAACAAAATAAGAGGAAAACTCACTCGGCCATTGGATCACCGGTCTCTTAGTAAAAGTAATCCGGTGGTAAGGAATCGTCGATTTTGGGGTCTCCTAAAAAGGAAGAAATACCCTAATAAGTATTTCATTACTTAATTAAATCAAACTATCTCATACAAACTATCAAATTCTTAATTCTGTTCTAAGCAGGAATTCCAAATTAAAATGGCCATAACTTGGTTGTTTTAACTCGGAATTTAGCAAATTGTATATCGATTTCTATCTACTTCGAAAGTTCTATCTAATTCTAATATTACCTTTAAGTTTTGAAAAATTTGAAGCTTCGAAAAGGTCCAATCAGTTCTGATCAATAGCGAAACTCAATTCCGAAAAGTAGTTTTGTGAATGTTTGTAATGTTTCTACTATCCAAAGCGAGTATACATGCAATATGAACAAGTTACTACCATAAATGATATGTCATGATATATATATATATATATATATACATATTCTTGATGGTATTGAACAAAAGGAAATTTTAGAAAAGTTTTTCTTTATAAGACTTTATGAAAAATTAACTTAAAAATGCTAGTTTTGTATTCTTGACAATCCCTACTTGTTTTTAGAAAAATTCCTTAATAAAACCTATTTATTCTTGTTAAAATTAAGCCTTCATTATGTATATTCCCTAAGGCCTTTATTTTTCAATAAAAACTCCTATTTTACACTTTGTAAAAATGTTTTTAAAATTAGTTCATCCCAAAATCCGAATTTTGTAAAAATTATTTTTGAGGTGATTCCTTTAAGTAAAAATCATTTGATACTTAGAAAATTAGGCTCAACCATGCCTAGCCACTAAGGATTTCATTTCTTTAATAAAAATTCTAATTTGAGTTTGAAAAATATGGGTTTTCATCATTACTCCATTATTATGAATTTCTTAAAATGACAAACACTCAAATTTTCCTACTTTATTTCTACTCCTTGTTCTACATATTTTTCTTAGCAAATCCCATCTTAATTTATAAAAATCATTATTTGATGATACCTATGACCTAAACTTTTCATTTTTCATATAAAACACAAGTTTTGGAGTTGATAAATGGTTTTTTAAGGCATGGTTTTGGAACCATCCGAATTTACAAAATTTGGATAAAACTCAAATTTCATATTTTGTAATCTCTTCCTATTTTTGAGAATTTCTACTGGTAGATCTACCATTTACTTATCAAAAACATCTCTATTGATACCTATTCCATAAGCCTTCCATTTTCTAAACAAATCTTGCATTTTGGTGTTGAAAAATGGGTTTTCAAAATTGGTCTTGGTTGAGATCTCAATTTGCCAAATTTATTTTTGGATATATCTTTTGATAAAATCTATCTAAACTTATGAAAAATCATCCTTTATATATCCTATCTTAAAAGCCTTCCATTTCTTGAATAAAATCTTCATTTTTGAGTTGGAAAACATGTTTTTAAACCAGGCCTTGGCCTAAATCCGAAAATAAGATTTTATTTTGAAAATCACCTTTTATTCTTGTAAAAAGAAATTTTGATGATATACATCCACTAAACCTTCATTTTCTCAACAAAAACTTCCATTTTGAGACTTGGAAAGTGGTTTTTTAAATATAGGTTTTGTCAAGATACGAATTTTACTATTTTTATTCAAGTTCAAATCTAAGCTCTACACATAATATGAACATGAATATAAAAGAAATGCATGGTAGTAAACTATAAACTCATAGATATAAACTTTACTCCTAAAAGTCATTCATTTATGATATCTATTCCTTAAGCCCTTCATTTTAAATGAAAAATACACATTTTGAAGTTGAAAAATAGCTTTTCTAAATATGGTTCCCTTTTTATTCGAATTTTCAAAAATGATTTTTGTTGAAACTAAAATAGATCATGAGCTTTCTAAAAATTTTCTACTATCATCAAGCTATTAGAAATTATTTAAGAAAATAAATCAAAAGTCTAATGCATTTATGAACCTAAAACACTAGATCTAGTTTACTATACTAGTTATAAATGCATGAACACTAAGATAGTTATGTGAATTATGAATATATGCATAAATCATTAGCAATAACAAAATAATAACTCATATAACAAGATCAAAGCATAAACAAAATCAAAGCTATAAGAAAAAGTTAGATATACAAAATATAACTACTTTTAGCAAGAAAACAATAAGGATACAAGAAAATAATCATGGAGAAGAGGAGTGTTTCATTTTGGCATCATCATCTTTGGCTTTTTAAGCTTATGGAAGGTCATTTGATGCATAAAACTCTCACTGTACCTTACCTATATCATTTATAGAAGCTTAAGAAGAAGGTATACTTAGAGAATCTTCAAGAATGGAGTGTGGAAGTGATTTTTTTAGATGGGGGTAGCTTGTGTTCTTGCAAGAACAAGAACAAAAGAAGAAAGAAAGAGAGAAAAAAAGAGAGAGTAAACGGTGTAGGTGTCACGGCCCAGAGGGTATCCTAAACATGGTAGTCCGCCACATATAACATTAAAGCTAATGAATGACAATCCGTAGTCACGCAGGAGCTTCGATATCATATGCAAGGCGTGCTTCCAAGATAGTAGGAGACTCACAGGGGTATTACGTTTAAATAGATAGCAAAAGCAAGCATAAACTTAAATATATGCATAAGATCTTCATTCCATAATAAGTTCGTACATCATCTTAGGGGCATTCCCCCGTCTTAAAGTCTTTAATCAACTATACTAATAACAAAATAAACATAACTATCACTTACGTCTACTATAGAGATTTTTCTTAGAAGTCTATGTTCAAAACTAAAAATACATAAACTTCCTCCAAAAACTCCTAGTAGCGTAAGCTCATACCTGGCACACTGGCTCCTCGGGGCCAACCATAGATAATCATACTGTAATAGAAAACTATAGGGTATAAGCAAATCTAGCTTAGTGAGATAATTCCTATCTATATAACATTTCCATACGACAACCGAGTCATTTAATTCAAGCATATGAAATGCAACAATCACATGATCAACCAAATACACAAGATTACCCGGAAATCAAGTGTAGCATGGATTTAACGCCCTCCATGTTAAGGGTTGGGTGGTTACAAGCCCATATGACCATCAATATTTGCAGATTTACCGGCTCCTGCTTGCCTTGTAGACTTCCTGGCTCCTACTGGCCCATGTAGACTTACCGGCTCCTACTAGTCACCACTACCACTTCCTCGTTTCCCCACACGAAGAATAGTAGTGAAATAAATGTGACTCACAAGCATGATATGCATGAATGAATTTCAATTTAACATTTAACCATATAAGTTGGATTCATGTTAAAGGTGATCAACCATAATTTCATCAAATCAATACAAAAGTCACACTTTTATTTAACATATCGTCTTTCGATATACTTAATTTTCATTCAACAATTATTTCATAACATTTGTTCATTTATCTTTTCCTAAATTTCTAGTTCCACTAATTACAAGCACAAACAAGGAAATGTAACTTAGGAAAAGAATTAACTCACTCCATAATCGGTAGGTCTAATCGAAATAATCCTCTGGATAGATGATCTCGGGTCCCTCGTCACCTAAACAAGATGAAATACCCAAAATGAGTCTTTCATAAAACTTCTATTTTTGAAGTTTCAAAATTTCTCTTAAAATCGCGGTAAAAATCGTATAAAGGGAAATTCCAACTTAAAATGGCCATAACTTGCTCATTTTAACTCGGAATTTCGCGTATAATACCGTTTTCTACCTAATCGAACAGATCTACGCATTTCTAAGCTTATTTTCATAAAACTAGGTGGTTTGGGTTCCGAAAAGATAGCGACCAGATATGCCACGAATTTGCAAAAACTTATTTTCCTTCTTGTAATCAAGCTCATTTGAAAAGATAAATTTTTCAAGTATTTTGTAAATTTTTTGAAAGGTATATACATATATGTAATGACTCATAACCAATGTATGAAGTAAATGAAGTTGTCTCAATTTATGGAAAGTAAGGTTTTAAAAGACTTTGAACTTGAGATTTGGAATATTTATTTTACTTTTGAAAGACCTTAAGTTATTTCTGATAAATATTCTTTTTCTAAATTTAATTTCTTTAAATTCCTAAGGAGTGGTTTTGTTTTCTAAACTTAGATTTCAACAATTTTGTAAAAGTTATAACAATTTTCTTACAAGAATATTTTAGTTCCTTAGTTTCTTGGGATTATTTAAATTTAATGAAAAGGGGTTCTACTTAGAAAAAGATGAAGTTATTGTGAAACTCTTGTTTACTTCCTAAGTCTTTTGTATGTTTGTAAAATCTCTTAAACATTAACTCCATATTTTTATTTTTTAGAGGAAAACTTTTTATCTTAAGAAAACATTTCCTTCATTTATTTTGTTGAGACAAAACCATTATGTTCATGCATGAATATGAATCATAAGCTTATGAAAATATGAAAAGAACATAATAACTTAAAAGAATAAGCATATAAAGAAATAAATCAAGTATTGGGACCTCAGCTTTATCAAGGTACCCCGGGACTAAGAAAAGACTAGTCCCGAAAAAGGAAAAGAGAAAGAATTGTTTTGACTTGATGAGGACAAGTCTAAGACTAGAATGACTAGTCTTAAAAACAACTTTGAAATAAATAAATTGCAATGAAGTAAATAAATTGCAAGACAATGAGCTTATATGCTCTAAATATATATATAGCTCTAAATAATATATATAGCTATATAAGATATATTAGATAGTAATAAACACAAAGAAAACATAAAGGAATTTGTGATTATGAACAAAAACAAAGTATGAACCTATTGTTGCTTTCTTAACCTTCATGGTTTTAGAAAACACACATTAAGTTCATACTAAGTAGATGAACATAAGGAATTTCTTGAAGAATTTTTACCTAAAGGAGATGAACTAAAGAGCTTCTTGGAAGAACTTTCTTGGAGAGAATTGAGAGAAATTTTGAGAGAGTAACTTTAGTGAAGAAGTGGTGTGAAAGAAGTGAAGGTATGAGGGGTATTTATAGGAAAATGTGGGAGATAATTTGTGTTAATCAAATAAATGAAAAATAAAACAAATTGAGGCATGATGGGGGTGTGGCCGGCGCAAATCCTTGCATGGGGAGAGGAGAAATTTATTTTTTGTTATTTTGTTAATTAAAAGTAAGAAATGAAAGATGTGAAGTTGTATTGGAAATGAAAATGTGTAAGAAATAGGTGTATGGTTTGTAAGAGTAGGTTGTAAGAAAAAGTAGAGATAGATGAATAGTGTAGAATAGTAGAAAATAGTGTAATGTAAAAGTAGACATGACAATTTAATGCCGGTAGTAAGAAAATACGCGTATAAAAGCGATATCTGATATTTTTAGCTACCGAAAAATTACGAAATTGATATTTTTGGAAATCTCATATTTTTACGAGTCTAACGGTATATTCGGAATATTTTTCCTATTCGGGCTTCCGGACACGTTTTTCAAGAACTATGTCCGATCGGGCTCAAAGGACACTCGAATTCCTTCAATCTGATATTTTTATATAACCTATAGCAATTACGAACTATAATAGCTAACTTTTCCAACTTCGTTTTCTAGGGCTTGAGAAAACGGCAATGCCGGACTTAAGCGGATACGGTAAACTAGGGTTTTGGTTGGCTTAAGAATCCGGTTGACTTCGACTAGGGTTTAAGCTTTTAAATTTGGATCCAAAAATTCGGGGACTTACAGTAGGGTTTCAAAGGAATGAAAGAATGTAAATGAGAGGCATTAAATGAAGAGAGAGGAGTGTATTAATTGAAAGAAAAAAATAAAACAAAGGCACAAATTGGGGGGTGCTGCACGTAAAAGAGCAAGGAGAGAGAGGGGGTTGTTAGTTTGTAACTTAAATTTTTGAAAGTGTAACTTGCGTCATTAAATTTGCTAACTAAATGAGACTTTAAATCATTAAATAAATTAATAAAATAAAAGAAAAATGGCTATTTTTAGGAGTAGGGTCAGCTGCCTTTTGTGGGGAAATGGAGTATAGAATGAGTGAAAGAAAACTTGATTAATGTGTAGAAGTGACAAATGAAGTGTACTTGAAGTATGGGTTGAAAAAGTACTTTTTATTAAGAAAATATATAAAATAAAATTAAGAAAAATATCCTTAAATGAATAGCAGAATTTTCATAAATAAAATTAAATAATTATTTGAATTATTTTAGTATTTCAATAAATATGTTACCGGTATGATCAAAATACACGAATATGAGCTATAAATGATATTTTTATAACTTGAAAAATTCTAAAAAATTATTTTATGAAAATAAAAATATTTTTCAAATTTAATTTATTTTATTTTTAGCACCGGGTTTTAAACAAAATCTGATCCCGTAAAAACCCGAAACGAACTAAATTTTGGAAAAAAAAAATTTCTATGATAATAAAATATTTATCTAAAAATATAAAGCTTTATAAGAATAATAAAATTGTGTAATGAATAGTTGAATAGTACCAAAAGAATTGTTAATTACCGGTAGTAATGAAACATGAATATGATTGTAAAATAAGATATTTCTAATTATCGAAAAATTATAAAACTTATATATTTGAAATCTTTATGAAAATACGAGTCTAACGGTATTAATGGTATATTTTTGATATCTCGAGCCCTCGAACACGCTTTTCAAAGTCTATATCTAAACAGATTCGAAATAGGTCAAAAAATTTACCAATCTGATATTTTTAAGCGACCTTATATTGCTACGAGCCATTCTACACACACTTAAACTACACCTCGGCCCCTAGGGTTAAGGGTGCGAGATTGCCAGACTTAAACTACTGTATTCCACTTAGGGTTCCCGAGTGATCTTCCGGTTTAGATATTTGCCAATTTGGAAACTGACGTTTTATGTTTATACAACATATTTAGTTTGAGAAATTTATTTTAAATTTTATTTTTGTAAGTATTTAATATTTCTTAACGTTTTCGGAATTATTGAACTGGGTCTTCTTTCGAAGGTTAATCATTATTTACTTTTTAATAATTTGTTTTTGGGCTCTATATTACCCGATTTTATAAGTCAAAGCTACGTATAAAATTTGTCATACGTAGTGGTTTTGAATTTGAATACTGTTGAGTTTTTATTTTATTTTTAAGGATTCTTATTTTTCTCAAGATTAAGAAATTTCTGGATTCGTTCATGATTTAGGACTAGTCGAAGTTCGGTTTTAATTTGGAGTGATTTTTTGGGTTTATTTTTGAAGTTCATTTTGGAATTATTTACTAAAATTTTCCGAGGCTTACAATTTCTACCAAGTGCATTTTATGTACATGCATTACCTACAAGTTTTTACCATGAATGTCATGAGATGAGCTATCTATATGTATATCCTCAATGATATGATATCAAGAATTTTTTTAAGAAAACTTTTGCTTTGCAAAACTTTTGAAATTACTAGACTTAAGAAAACTAGTTTTATTTCTTGCAAAATCACACTTACTTTTGTCAAAACTCCATCTTGATGACCTATATGCCTAACACCTTCGTTATTTTAATAAAATTCTTCATTTTGGAGTTAGAAAATAGATGTTTTCATAGGTGGTTTACTTAGTTACGAATTTTACAAAATTTTTAAGGAATAAGAACATTGTTTAATCTATATTTTGAAACCTTTCCTTATTTTAGGATTGTACTTTGATAAATTTCATTTATCCTAGGACTTCTATTTTTCCATAAAAATCGTCATTTTGGTATTTGGAAATAGGTGTTTAAATAGTGGTTATTTTCAAATCCGAATTTTGAAATTTCCACTTGAGATTGTTTTTTTGTAAAACTCATTTAATCTTTTAAAAACTATCTCCTAATCAAACCTACTCCTTAAGGCTTCCATTTCTTTAATAAAATTCTTGTTTTAGGGTTAAAAACAGGTTTTCATATATCAAGCTTTCCTTATTATGAATTTCAAGATGATTATTGTGATTAAAACAAAACTTTAATGTAACTTTTATAAACTTTTCTTGTTTTGAAAATATCCCTTAGTAGATCTAGGCTTTACTCATCAAAACCACTCATTTATGATATCTATTCCCTAAGCCTTTTAATTTTTAATGTAAAATACACATTTTGAAGTTGAAAAATAACTTTTCTAAATATGGATCCTCTTTTATCCGAATTTCAAAAATCCATTTTTGTTGAAACCAAAATAGATCTTAAGCTTTCTAACATTTTCCTACTATCATCATGCCATTACAAGTCCTTTATGTACATAAAACAAAAACCTAAGGTATTTATGACCTCAAAACAATTAGATCTAGTTTATTATACCAGTCATAAATGCATGAACACTATGACCATTATGTGGATATGGTTAAATGATGAATACGTGCACAAAACATTAATAATAACAACATAACTTAATAGTAAAGCAAAATAATAACAAAACAGCATAAATAACAAGATTTATAACATTGTGATGGCAAGGATCTCATGTTCAAGTGTTTCCACATCCCTAGCTTAAAGCTCATGGGGATTTTTGAGTGGAATTACACATGAATGATCTTGCCATTGCATTTTTTTAAGATGGTAAAGTGTAGATCTATTACCTATTACATGTGTGGAGTAAGAAACTTGAAGAAAACAAAAGTGTGTGTGTTAGTGTGCTTGAGGGAGGGGGTGTCACGGCATTTAGAGAGGAGAGGAGAGAGATATATGTGTTGTGTAAGTTTCAAAATTAAATTAAGTAATTTAAGTAATAAAAGTTGTATTAGAAAAGTAAATGTAAGGAAAATAATGAAATATTAAGAATAGGATGTAAGATAGGTTATGGGGAGTTGTACTTGAAGAATAGTTGATTAGAAATCAAAAAGTAGATTAAACAATTAAAGTACCGATAGTAATGAAAATACGATAAAAGGCTATAATTGTAACTTTTATAACCCGAAAAATTCTATAACTAATATGTTTAGAAATCTTATGAAATTACGAGTCTAACAGTACTAATAACATATTTTTAATATCTCGAGCCTTGGGACGTGTTTTTCAAAGTTTATATCCAATCGCGTTCGAAATGGGTCAAAAATCGCTAATCTAATTTTTTAAGCACCCTAATATTATTATGAACCAAACTATACTCTTCACTCGTATTTTGACTTCTTAGCTCAAGAACACGGGGTTGTCGGATCTAGACTGCTAGGGTTTCCTAGGAATTTGTTGACTTAAGGTTTTCGGTTGACTTTCCGGTTTAGGGTTTGAACTTGATATTACCCAAAAAGTTAGGGGTTTACAACTACCCCCCCTTAAAGAAAGTTTTTTCCTCAAAACTTGAGACACGTACTTGATTCCTCAAACAAATTGAGGTACTTCTGTTATCTCGTTTTCAGCCTCCCATGTTGCCTCCTCGTGTGAATGATTCCTCCAAAGAACCTTAACATATTTGATTTCCTTATTTCTCAACTTTTGAACCTTTCGATCTATAATCTACACTGGATGCTCTTCATAAGCGAGGTTCTCCTTTAACAACACTGGTTCCAATTCCACAACTTGATTCGAGTCGGCTACATGCTTTCGAAGAACAAAGACGTGAAAAACATTGTGTACTCTAGACAAATTTGGTGGTAAAGCAAGGCGATACGCCAACTCTCCAACTCGCTCAAATACGTCTTTTCATTTAACTTCTTCAACACTTTATTACAATTTTCTTCTTAAATTAATTTTTCTTTTCTTTCCCTCTCTTCTCTATTTCCAGCTATGCCTCCTTCCTAATTTCCCTTCATTTTAATTTCTTTTTCATTTTTCTTTCATAGTTTAATCCCCTTCTTTTTTTCTCTATAAATACTACCACATCCCCCTCTCATTTTCACACTTTTTCTCTTATCTTAAAAAAACTCTTGCAATTTTTTTCTTCAAACACTCTCATCCTTTTGTGAACCATGACATACACACCACCCTTTTGTGCCTTCACAAAATTTTCATCCATCTCTTATTTAGATAAACACTAAACCTTCCTTCATATATTACGTATGTGATAAGTATACGTGTATATCTTTAATTTCTTTCTATACAAGAAAAATCCCAATGATGCAAATGCTAGGAATGTAAATATAAGATAACATAACACTCATATCACAATATATTCATTATTATTAAGTGTTCATGATACTAATATAACTTTCTATATGTTTATGTAAGCAGATAAGTATGTATATTTTAGAGCTAAAACACTCATAATCTAACTTTATTTATTTTATGTATATATCTATTACAAGTAATTTATTTATTCCATATTTTTATAAGACTAGTCAAGTTTTAGTCTTGGACTTATCCATAATTAAGTTCGAAGAAGGCTAGAATAATTCAAGTCTCAAGGAGCCTTGAAATAAAACTAAGACTCTATAATTTTCTGGTTATCTATTTTAATTTTTATTCATGAGATTGGAAATATTTCAAGTGTTGGGAAGCCTTACTGAAATTTATGACTTCTATATTTTATGATGCTTTTCTATTTTATTTTATATGGTGACTGGAATATTTTGAGTCTGAAGGAGTCATGATAAAAAGCTAAGACTCCCATGCTTTTGTTTTATTACATTCATGTTCCTGTTTATTTATTTCTAATTTTATGATCTTGGTATAAGTCTGTGCTATTGATTTTATTTCTATTTTAGGCTCATGCACATAGATGATCATAGATGATGCTGTTATTATGTTAAAATAAATTTTCCAAAAGCACGAATGTTGATAATTCTTTATTGTACAAAAATATTTTCCAAAAACCTTATCTCCAATACTTGAGAAATCCTTTTGTTTGGATAAAGAATTAGAAAGAAGCACTCAACTATATCTTTCAAAATGCCAAAATGAATTTTCCCAAAATATAAATGGTGAAAATTCTTTGTCGTGTAATTTTTTTTTAGAAATCTTATTTACAATACATGTACAAATCTTTTTATTAAAAATAAAAATTTGGAAGAAGTCATTTACTTAATTTTTCTTATATGTCGAAACCTAAAACATTTTAAAGATGATATAGCTTAGAATAATTTTTATCCACAAACATATAGAAATTCATGTTTTAGAAAATAATTAGTTAAAAGGAGTTTAATGTGAAAATGAAATATTCATGGATTCAAAATATTAATTTCCTTTAGCTGAGTTTTACATTTGTAAAATCTAAGGATCGAAATTTTATTTAAAAACCAAATTTAAGAAAAATTCAAGGAAAATACAACTTAGAGTATTATGTCATAAATGAATAAAATCCATGTCCTATAAAACAAACTGTTAAAAGAAGTTTTTGAAATAAATATAAGACCTTCAAGGTTTCAAAGTATATATTGAACCATGATTTTTGTTAGGTCTTATGTTTACAAAATTTGAGGTAAAGAATTTTATTATAAGTTCAAGGGTGATTTTTCATAAAACCAAACATTGATGCTTTCCATAAAAGATTATTTTACAAAATTTTTATTTTGGAACAAGATTACTAAGATCATTCATGTAGCAAGAGTCATTATCACTACCATATGATTTTTAAAGATGGGGATATTTTATGCTCAACTTATAGAGTCTAAATGAAGTAAAAATTTTAAAAATTTTAAACAACAAGGTCTAGAACCCACTGCATGTATTTTGTACAGTGCTATTCTAAGACCCAAATGACTTCAAATAATAAAAATAACCTTAGAAATGGATAGAGCATTCACAGTAGGTAGAAAACGACTACTCATATGCGAAATTCTGACTTAAAGTAAGCAAGTTACAACTGTTTTAAGTTATAACTTCAATAACCGGAAAAAATGATGCAAATAGAGTAAATCGAGTT
Organism: Combretum micranthum; assembly: GCA_024138025.1. Lineage (NCBI taxonomy): Eukaryota > Viridiplantae > Streptophyta > Magnoliopsida > Myrtales > Combretaceae > Combretum > Combretum micranthum. Next base: position 262,490 of record JAMXBD010001777.1, read on the forward strand.
AGAAATTTGAGTAGAGCCAATATGAAGTACTCATTTTGTGTATTTCTTTTGTTTATATGACGACCAATTTGACGTATCTTTCCCTAAGGATCACATCTACTAGGAATTGCACTATGGACGAGTGAGATTTTCCTTTATGTTTTGCTTGTTCATGTTTATGCTTGTAGTATGGAAGCACTAAAAAATATGGAAATGATAAAAATGGAATATGCATATGAGGATTATCATGGGATGTGAATGTGAGCATGGTGATTGTTGAAAATAATTCCAGTACATTGGAACTTGAATTATAGATTAATAAACTTTGTTTTCAATGCCATGATATATTGTTTGTATATATTTCTATGATCACCCCTAAAATGTTTAATATATCAATTGAGAATAAAATAATAAATGGATCATGCATATCACGAAGTAAGTCACATCATTTTCGATGCTATACCTCTTGTAGGATAAGAGAATAATAGTGGTGGTGAATAGCAGTAGCCTGTAATTCTACTAAATTTTTGTGGCATGTAGTAGCTTGAAAGTCTGCAAATTTTTTTTTTAAATTATGTTCTTATGAGCCTGTAACACCCCAACCCTTAATGGAGGGCATAAATCCATTCAAACATATGATTTCTAGTAGATCATATGTATTGTTTGCTCATATGAATGTTGCATCTCATATATTTGTTAACAAACTTGTTTTTTTTTTTTTGTTTTGTTATAAGTATGTTATTGCATAAGGAAATATATCACTAAGCTATACACCAACCCAATAGTTTGTTTTTGTAGGAAAAGTCATAAAGCTGAGACCTGGATAGGAACCGAGCATAAAGCGTATCAAAGATCAAGTCAAAATAATTAGAGATTTAGAATATCGATAGACTAAACTTAGTTGAGAGAAAAGACTTAAAAATTAAATTATTTCTCTTTCTTAACTCATTTTCCTTCCCTTTAGTAAATTCTTATAGTTAAAAGATAGAATTAAAGTTTACCTTATCTTATCTTTGGTAAGGTATCTGATTCTTTGCGATCCTTGTGATCTGTGGAAATATCTGTAACGCCTTAAACTAAGGCATTACAACCCGCCACATGTCCTCTCTTGATTAGGACATGCTAAGGCTATAATTTCCACAATTAATCTGTATAACACCTGAATAACTCACAAGGTATAAAAGAAGACATGTGGTCCTCATAAATAAATCATATGATAAGAATATAATCTCCATAATCAACACTAGACATTGTTGACATAATTGCAGGTCAACAAGTCAAACCATACCCTAAAACTATCACCACATGAAAACTCCAAATACAACTTAAAAATTCAAATAACAAAATATAAATCAGACATAAAAAGTCTTCTCTGATCCATCCTATATCATCTATGACTATACAACTAGTCATCAGCAGGGTAGTCAGGATCGCTAATGCTATCCCCATCCTCATAGACGATATCAAAACCCAATAGATCATATATCACACTATCATCACCTGCACCTGAAATATAACAGAATGAGCCGCGAAGCCCAGTACGATAATATCCAATCCAGTTCAAACATGGTTATGCACAAATAGCATGTATAAATAAATGCAACTAAAGTAAATGCATACAACAGTTTATTATCTATTTTAGTCCAGCAAAACAACACATTTCAGAATCCAGTATACATAAATTCTGAACTTAGAGTAACTCAGACTCTACTATAAAAACAACCAACTGATTTTGAAAATAAGTAATCATATATACATATATGGATGAGTGGGTATTCCCCAAACATCCAATTCCTAAACACCTAAATTCTACCGGAATCATATCTTAGCACGAGTCCTACTCGGGACAACCTCACATTAAGATCATCAGGGTGCCTCACCAGTGTCACTGTTACCAGGTCTCTACTGGTCAAAGCCAACCACAACCAGACAGACAATTATTAAGCCAAATATTTATTAAGTTCATTATGCAATTCTGTTCCTACATCCATTCACAAAATTCTAATCAACAAGCACTTATATCAAACAATGGATTGGTCGTACCTTTTAAATCTTAGGAATATAAATCAAATCCTCAGAACCTGATACCAACAACAACAAGGTCAATCCAAACTCCACAAACTCCTATATCTACACCAACAACGGTTTCACAACTCCAAATGTCCTGTTACAACACACACACATATATATATATATATATATATATCAACAGATATGATCGCATTATCAAAATATCCTAACTAACATGAATTCTCCAAAAATTCTAACTTGAAAAGAAATCTTCGTTATCTGCACTGTCTATTCCGATCAAACTCCACAAACACCAATTATTTCACCCAAAACCCTAATATACACAACAATAAAAATGTATGAGAATTTTTTAATTCGTATTTTGTTTGAATCCATCATAGAGGAGATTTACTTACTATTTTGAATCACTAAAACCGTCTCGTATTCACCAATTCACAAATCTCACACGTGCTAGGGTTTTTCTCCAAAAACCTTCATGTAAAAATTCAACTAAACCCTAAGAAACTTGTATAAATTTGTATAAAATCCCAATGAAAGGTTAGGATTACTTACTTTGGATTAGAAAATACTATCCCGATGATTTTCCAAGCATAAATCTCCAAGAACACTCCAAAACTTTCTTATACGAAGGGGAAAATAATATAAAAGAAATCTATCGAAAATGTTTTTCGCGTCTCGTATTTATAGAAATTTGGTCATATGCTGGCCTTACGCCAGTGGCGTACCTGCAGATCTTGCCAGCTTACACCATACGCTGGCAAATTTTCACGAATGCCGGCAGCGTTCGTCGGGGCTTTGATTTCCAGAATTCAAATTTTCCTTCATACGCCAGCAAATCTTTGCCCTACGCCTTCATGCCGGTGTTGAGAAGAAACCCTAGTGAATGCCAGCAACTTTCCTTCCAGTGTTAAGAAAAACGCTACTGTTCCCATCCTATGCCATCTCTAAGCCGGCGGCTTAGATTCTCCAGGAGGTGGCATACAGTCTGTTACAGAGTACGCGGGTAATTTAAAAAACTAAGCCGGCTGCGTTCTTCATCAGAAATGCCGGCCTTCATTGTAGAAAATAATGAAATTGATTCAATTGATGCCAATCTATTTCAACACATAATTGATCAACGTTAACTTATTTTCTAACATCAATATAATGGTCTCTTAATATTTGGTAACTTGTGAATACTTATCACTTATATTTACTTTGTATATTACAATATCAGTATCTAAAAGTATTTTTTCTAAATATATATATGTATAACATATTGAGAGAATAAGTAATTAGAGTCTTGCAATCTCTGACTTGCAAGGTGGGCTTTATAATATAGGTGCACAAGTGATATGACAAGTTTAAAGTAAACCTATTAGGCCCCTATTTAGGGTCATGACATTAACTAAGAGGTTAAACATGATATAAGTGATTGATGACCATAACTATTCAGATTAGTTTATTGTTGAAAGTTTTCAACAAATTAAGGAGCTAGCTCTAAAGTTGAATGTATTTGGATAATGCATTCAAAATGTTCCACTAAGTTGGTTAATATATCCAGGTGACTCCATTTAATTTCACATTGGAGCTCTTTAGAAAGTATAAGAATGCATAAAAGTAGCTTATATTGCTTTCAAATGTTAACAAACCAAGTTCCCATGGCTTAAGTTTAATTTAGTTGATCAAGTTATACTTATTTTAAGTCATAGGAATGTGTTTAGTTTAAGACTGATTTCATACTAGTTCAAAATTTCAAAAGAAGATGGAAGCAAGATATTCCTTAGTATATGGACATGTTTCAAAATGGATGTTGATTTATCAATTGTAAACATATTTCTTATGTGATATTCTCAAAGGATTATTATCAATAATATTTAAGATATTATCTATAAGGCATATGAGAAGCAACAATGGTTTAATTCAATTTTTCAAAGTTATATTAAGGAGATATCAACCTGAACAATTGCAAAAAAAAAAATGAAGACAAGATGTCGAGCCTGGATTTTTCCATCTATCTGGTTCATTTCTCCTAACCCGATTCACATTAAACCCGAACCCATTTAATATGAATCCTCGACTAGGGGTTAAAAGAAATTTTAATTTTTAAAAACTTTTTAGAGTCGCCACCCGTTATAAATCGGAAAAAAAAAACAAAAGCTAGGATCAATGGGTTGGTTGATCCTAACTTAGCTACTAGTCTGCGAAAAAATTTGATTTAAAAAAAAAAAACTTTTTAAAAACCAGATATCATGGATTCGGGGGCTAATCTGTTAAAACCAAATGGTTACCACTTTTGGAATTTTAAATTTATGACCTATTCTTTATATGCTCAAAAAACTCAAATAATATATTATAACAGAAATATTTACAAGTCAAATCATTCATTTTTATTTTTTATATGCTTTTCTTCATTTTTATTTTTTTTTTAGAATATCAATATCAACAAATATATTTCCTTTTTTTTAACAAAAAACTTATATTTACAAAATAGTTATTCACAATATAAAAAAAAAGCAAAAAAACATTTTTTTTATTTTTTATGTCGCCCCGCAGGTGCCTACGTACTCGCTAATCGAGATCAGACAAAACGTAGTTCTTTTTTTAAAAAAGAACTTTAATTTGTTGATCAATTTTATATTTTTGAACTTTTCTCACTTTAAATTCATTAAATTTTAAATTTTTTATGAAAATCATTTTTTGATGATCCTATGATCTAATCAATTGATTTTTTTTTATGAAAATATATTTTTCTAAGTCCAAAAATCATTTTTTTAAAAAAAATTTTGGTTTTGAAAATCCAATTTTATCATTTTATTTATTATAATTATTTTTTTTATTTTTTTTTATTTTTATTTTTTTAAATCATCACATAAATTCACAACATATTCAGAATTTTACAATATATTAAAATTATTTTTCATGCATTAAATATGCATTTCTAAAAGCAATTTATATAAATACATATTAAAAATATTCAAAAATATTCAAAAATATCAAAAAAATAAATTTGAATGAAAAATAATTATTTTGATTTTTCTGGATTTTTCTGTATTTTTTCTGAATTTTTATGAATTTTTTACTATTTTTTCCTATTTTTAGAAATTAATTATATAATAAAATATATAAAATAGTGCGGATTGACCTGGACCGTTGGATGGAGCGGACGCGATCTGGATCGTCTGATCTGAAGACCAATCTTGGCCGTCTGATTTTGTTGACTTGATCTAGGGCGTTAATCTGCTTGATGAAATCTGGGCCGTCTGATTTGGATGATCAAATCTGGACCGTTGATCTGCTTGATGAAATCCGAGCCGTCTGATCTGCTTGATCAAATCTGGATCCTGATCTGCTTGATCAAATCCGAACCGTCTGATCTGGATGATTGAATCTGGGCCGTCTGATCTGGATGATTGAATCTGGGCCGTTCGATCTGGGATGACCGTTGACCGTTGACCAGGGGCGGGTTGGACTTCGGATTTTCGGGTCAAATTTTGGGTCGGATCCGACCCGATTGGGCGAAGAAGAAGATTACGCGACCTTTCAAGCCTTCCGGCCGTCCCTGGTGGTTGTTGGCCTCCATAAGCTTGTCGGCCCGACTCCTTTGGTGGTTGCGCGTCCGCTGGTGGTGGTGGTTCGCGCCCAGAACCACCGTGGACGGCGGTTCGAAGTGGTGGTTGCCGGCGGTTCAAATTCGAAAAGTAAAAAAAATTTGCAGAGATGATTTTGATCAATTTGATTGAATCCAAGCACACTAAAACAATCAAAACTTATTTCTAACACTCCTAAACCATTCAATTTGGATCAAATCTGATCCAATCACTTCGAATTTGAAAAATTCGAATCCTACATCCTAAATTCGAGAATTTCGAATTGATATTGTTATGTGTGTGTTTCTTCGAAATTGACTTGTGCCTTTTAATCCTAGTACCCCTATTTATAGGTTGCAAGCTCAATTTTACGTTTCGTACAGTTTCGAAAACGAATCGATTTTTGCCTCTTTATTTTCACGAATTTAATTCGAAAATTCGTGTTTAATTTGTTTCAAACTGATGAATTGATGATTAATCTTTCATATTCTTCATCAAATCATTCAATGTGGGTAGATTAATTGTCCAATTTCATCAATTCTCATTAATGGACAATTGAAGTCTCACAAATTGCATTTTTTTTCAATTTTTTTTAGCACGAATTTTGTGACTTTTGGGTTGTTTTTACACATGAATTGTGCACTAATCTTTCATATTCCATAACTACTTTGCAATGGCATCATCAATTTTAATAATTAATGATATTTTGTCAGTTAAAAATTGATGCAAAGTAAGGCAAAAAGTCACTTTGAGAAAGATGAAAAGGCAAAAATAAGATGATAAAAAGGCAAAAATTTGCCTTTGCTAGGGTTTGAACCTGTGTCCTTGAGCTTGAGTGTGTGTTTGGGTCAATGTATTTAACCAACAGGCCATTTGGCCTGTGCCTTGATCACTTAGCCAACTTCATCAATACTTAATTAAGGCTTTTTGGAAAAATGAGTTTAATTAAACAAAAATAAAGATTCTGTTTAATTTTATAAATTTAAGCCTTAATTAATTGGGCAAAAATTGGGTGTCTACAGCTGCCCCTCTTTGTGGTAAAGTTTGAACAAAACTTTTGTCACAAAGACAAAAAGATAACCAATTTTTGCTTAGCTTCTCCTCCCATATTTTATTTTCAACAAAGAGATTTTTATCTTGTGCTAAACCATCTGTTGAGTTTAGACTTTGAGATTCGCTAGGTCAACTGTCGGACCTAGACTTAGAAAACTGATAGACCATCTGTCGGGTCTAGATTTTGAGATTTGCTAGGTCAACTGTCGGACCTAGATTTAGAAAACTGATAGACCATCTGTCGGGTCTAGATTTTGAGATTTGCTAGGTCAACTGTCGACCTAGATTTAGAAAACTGATAGACCATCTGTCGGGTCTAGATTTTGAGATTTGCTAGGTCAACTGTTGGACCTAGACTTAGAAAACTGATAGACCATCTGTCGGGTCTAGATTTTGAGATTTGCTAGGTCAACTGTCGGACCTAGATTTAGAAAACTGATAGACCATCTGTCGGGTCTAGATTTTGAGATTTGCTAGGTCAACTGTCGGACCTAGACTTAGAAAACTGATAGACCATCTGTCGGGTCTAGATTTTGAGATTTGCTAGGTCAACTGTCGGACCTAGACTTAGAAAATTGATAGACCATCTGTCGGGTCTAGATTTTGAGATTTGCTAGGTCAACTGTCGGACCTAGACTGATAGACCGTCTGTCGGGTCTAGATTTTGAAAAATGATAGGCCATCTGTCGGGCCTAGACTAATAGACCGTCTGTTGGGTCTAGATTTTGAAAAATGATAGGCCATCTGTCGGGCCTAGACTCAGAATACTGCTAGGTCATCTGTCGGACCTATGGGCTTTAATTTGGTCATTTACCGGACCTATGGGCTTTGGTTTGGTCATTTGCCGGACCTATGGGCTTTGGTCATTTGGTCTTGGTCACCATCTGGAATGGATGGATTTCTGAATTCTGTCTTGATCACCATCTTTAGTGGATGAATTTCTGAATTCTGTCTTGATCACCATCTTTAGTGGATGGATTTCTGAATTCTGTCTTGATCACCATCTTAAGTGGATGAATTTCTGAATTCTGTCTTGATCACCATCTTTAGTGGATGAATTTCTGAATTCTGTCTTGATCACCATCTTTAGTGGATGGATTCTGAATTCTGTCTTGATCACCATCTTGCGTGGATGAATTTCTGAACTCTGTCTTGATCACCATCTTTAGTGGATGATTTCTGAATTCTGTCTTGATCACCATGATGGATTTTGGATTTGGTCATCATCTCAAAAGGATGGATTTTGAATTTGGTCATCATCTCAAAAGGATGGATTTTGAATTTGGTCATCATCTCAAAAGGATGGATTTTGAATTTGGTCACCATCTCAAAAGGATGGATTTTGAATTTGGTTACCATCACGAAAGGATGGATTTTGAATTTGGTCACCATCTCAAAAGGATGGATTTTGAATTTGGTCACCATTACGAAAGGATGGATTTTGAATTTGGTCACCATCACGAAAGGATGGATTTTGAATTTGATCACCATCTCAAAAGGATGGATTTTGAATTTTGGTCAGTATTAGACTATCTGTCGAGTCTAGACTGAGGGGTATTTGTGATTTTTCAGTTCACTGGTTTTTTTTTTTTTTTTATGACAAGTATGCTTCAATTTTCTATCAAAATTGGTTATCCTTGCAGTAATATTTTCTTTCAAAATAAGAACAATCAACAGACCAAACTGTATAAATGCATTCATTCAGCATTATAAGATGCTCAAATTTCTTTGTCTGATGATTCAAATGGTGTTTGGTTGTAAATTTATTTGGAAGAATTTCAGGCTTTGATTTGACTTCAGAGAATTTCAGGCTTTGATCCGACTTCAGAGAATTTCAGGCTTTGATCCGACTTTAGAGAATTTCAGGGATATCAACTTTGTTTATAATTAATCAAAATAAAATCAATTGATCACTTGAAATGACAAATTTTATTAATCAAGGATAATACAACTTTACAGCATCTGAGTTCACAGGATCCTTTAAATCGGGTCCATCCATTTGGGAAAGGATTAATGCTCCTCCCGACAAGACCTTCTTCACTATATATGGTTCTTCATAATTTGGTGTGAACTTTCCTCTGGAATCTTGCACATTTGGCAGTACTTTTCTCAGAACCAAATCACCTTCTTGGAAATTTCTTGGCTTGACTTTCTTATTAAACGATCTGGCCATTCTTTGTTGATATAATTGCCCATGACACATGGCAGTCAATCTTTTTTCATCTAAAAGATTTAACTGTTCAATCCTTTGTCTAACCCATTCAGCTTCTTTGAGCTCTGTTTCAGCCAGTACTCGGAGTGAAGGAATCTCAACTTCTACTGGTAAAACGGCTTCAGTCCCATATACCAGGGAATAGGGCGTTGCCCCAGTTGACACTCTTACAGAAGTTCGATACGCCATCAATGCTAATGGGAGCATTTCATGCCAATCCTTGTATGCAATTGTCATCTTCTCAATGATTCTCTTGATGTTTTTGTTGGCGGCTTCTACTGCTCCATTCATCTGTGGGCGATATGGAGTGGAATTCGGTGTTTAATCTTGAATTGCTGACATAAATCAGTCATTGCATTGTTGTTCAGATTTGTACCATTATCGGTAATGATACTTTCTGGAGTTCCATATCGAGCAATGATATCTCTTTTGATGAATCGCACCACAACGGCTTTTGTCACACTGGCGTATGAAGCAGCTTCAACCCACTTGGTGAAGTAATCGATTGCAACTAGTATGAATCGATGACCATTTGAAGCTTTTGGCGAAATTGGCCCAATTACATCTATTCCCCACATTGAGAACGGCCACGGTGTCGACATTGACTGTAATTCCTTGGAGGAGCATTTATCTTGTTTGCGTAAATTTGACATAAATGACAAGATCTCACATGTTTGATACAGTCCGATTCCATGGTTAACCAGAAATATCCTAGCCTCATAATCTTTTTAGCTAGCATATATCCGTTCATATGAGGTCCACATACTCCCTCATGAACTTCTTCCATTAATTTTTGAGCTTCTTTTTCATCTACACATCTCAACAGGGTTGTATCGAATGACCTTCTGTATAAGGTATCTCCACTTAACAAGAAATGACTTGCCAGACGCCTCAATGATTTCTGATCCTTTTTTGTAGCACACTCAGGATAGCTACCTGTTTGCAAGAACATTTTGATATCTTGAAACCATGGTTCACTTGACTCAATCAGCACAGAATGCGGGTTCACTTCTTATTCGGACTTGCAAAGGTTGTATTCTTACTCCTTCAGTGAATTGGATCAAAGAGGCCAGAGTAGCCAATGCATCAGCAAATTGATTTTGAGTTCTCGGCACATAAGTGAAGGAAATTTCTTTGAATCTTCCTGCTAACTCAGCCAAGTGATTATGATAAGGAATCAACTTGGGATCCTTAGTTTTGAACTCGCCTCGAGTTTGGAAAATGATAAGTGATGAATCTCCAAACACTTCGAGCTCCTCGATATTCATTTGAATTGCCATTTCTAATCCCATGATGCATGCCTCGTATTCCGCTACATTATTTGTGTAAGGAAACATTAATCTGGCTGATGCCGGGAACTGTTCTTCTTTTGGTGAGATGAGGACTGCCCCTATTCCACACCCGTATACGTTGGCTGCTCCATCGAAATACAACTTCCAACTGTTGCTTTCGACTTCTGTTTCTGCTATCCTGATACCTTCATCTGGAAACTGATCTTGTTCCTTCAATTCTTCGTCATCAACTGGGCTTTCTGCGAGTTGATCAGCTAAAACTTGTCCTTTGACTGAACTTTGACTTACATAAGTGATATCAAATTCAGAAAGTAGCATCTGCCATTTCGAGATTCGACCAACCAAAGCCGGTTTGCGTGCTAAGTATCGCAATGGATCATGCTTCGTAATCAACTCGATCGAGTAAAGAGCGTATACTGTCTAAGTCTGTGCATAACCCATACTAATGCACAGCAGGTTTTTTCTATCTCTGAATACTTTTGTTCTCCATTTGAGAATTTCTTACTTAAGTAGTAAACAGCTCTTTCTTTTCCTTCCTCATCTTTTTGCCCGAGCACACACCCATGGATTCAGGAAGAATGTCAATACAAGAACAATGGTTTCCCCGGTTTTGGAGTAACCAGTACTGGTGGATGATTCGTCAGATATTGCTTTATCCGATTAAAGGCTTTTTCACATTCGTCATTCCATTCAATTAGGGCATTCTTCTTCAGCAGTTTAAACAGCGGTTGGCATTTATCAGTCAACTGTGATATGAATCGAGCAATGTAATTCAATCTTCCCAAGAGGCCTCTGATTTCTTTTAATGTTTTTGGTGGAGGCAAATCCTGAATTGCCTTGACTTTATCAGGATCGATTTCTATCCCTTTTTGGCTAACCATGAATCCTAATAATTTTCCAGATGTCACTCCGAAAGTGCATTTTTCTGGATTCAATTTCAACTGAAACTTCCTTAATCTTTCAAAAAGCTTCCTTAACACCACTACATGATCCTCTCCTTCCTTTGTCTTGGCGATCATGTCATCTACATATACTTCCACCTCTTTGTGCATCATATCATGAAGTATAGCAAGCATTGCTCGTTGATAAGTTGCCCCGGCATTCTTGAGACCGAAAGGCATGACTTTGTAACAAAAGGTTCCCCAGGCTGTAACGAATGTGGTTTTGACCTTATCTTCTTCGGCCATTAATATCTGATTATACCCTGAAAATCCATCCATGAATGAAAATAGATGATTTCCAGCGGTATTGTCCACTAAAACATCGATGTGAGGCAATGGGAAATTATCTTTCGGGGTTGCTTTGTTTAGATCTCTGAAATCCACACAGATTTACTTTCCCGTTTTTCTTAAGTACTGGCACTATATTTGATACCCAATCCGAATAATCAGAAACCTCAATGAATCCTACTTCAAGCAACTTTTTTACTTCATCCTTGATTTGGAGGAGTAAATCGGCCTAAATCGCCTTAATTTTTGCTTTTAGGTTTAAAATCCTCCTTTGTTGGCAATTTGTGAACCACAATGGATGGGTCTAAAGGCATATCGCTATACGACCATGCAAAAACATCCAAGTATTCGGCTAGTAACTTGGTTAAATCTTGTGCCGTGCTCTCAGGCAATTTTCCCCCTATTCTCAGATTCCTAGGGTTTTCGCTTGTTCCCAAATTAATCACTTCAATGGTTTCGGGAATTTCAATCCTTCCTTGTTCAAAATTTTGCCAAATTTCTTGTGTTCTAAATTGATAATCAATATCATCTTCAACGTCTAACCCAGTAGAGTTAGAGGTGATATTGATATTTTCATTAATTATACGCGCGAGATATCCCTGAACTTCATCACAATTGTCGAATCTGGTTGAATATGAATGAGGAATGTATGAGAATATGTGAAAGCACAAACAAATAAATTTCATTAAACTGGGACGGTGTTTAAGTACACTTATTTGAGCATCACATAATACTGAAAAACACAAAACACAAATCTAGTCTTAGATAAGTTCTTACTTAAAAGACTTAATACTAGCGCAAGGCACAGAGAACCAATTTCTCAAGATCATTTCTTTGGATGAAGCATCTTCTTTGATATCATCTGGCTGCTGGATATGATGTGGCTTTGGAAAGGAATGGCTGATGTGAGGGATTTTGATAATTGGATCATACTCCTTGTCGAGCTTCCTCCTTCTCATTTGGTTTTTCATTTCTGCCACTTCAGCACAAGTGGGGGAATAACCCAGTCCAAAGGTTCCCACCTGAGTTTCTTTCATCATTCATCATACAGACTTCGTCAAACATTTGGAGCCCGAAGTCTTCTTCTCCTTCTTTTCCAATGTAAGGGACAGCGTCTCCTTGTAAATGGCATAATCCTGTTCTCCCATAACAGTGATGAGTTGACCATTGGCTATGAACTTAACCTTCTGGTGCAGGCTTGATGGTATTGCCTGGCAGCATGGATCCATGGTCTTCCCAACAGCAGATTGAATGTTCTGGGGATATCAATCACTTGGAAAGGAATAATGAAAGTTTGAGGCCCGATGGTGACTTCTAACTCCACTTCACCTATTATATCTCTTTTTGACCATCAAAAGCACGAACACAGTAGAGCTTGGTTTGATGTCTGACGGTTCAATCCCCAATAGGCTCAAAGTGGCTAAGGGGCACACATTCAAAGAGGATCCATTGTCAACTAATACTCGAGAACGATCTTTCCACAGCTTTTGACTACAATGAAGAGGGCCTTGTTATGTTGATCCCTTCCTCTCCCAGTTCTTCAGATGAGAAATGATTTGCTCATTTGCAAAGATTGAGTTGATTATATGCCCCAAGGCTTCTTCTGATACACCTTCTGGAACTTTCACTTCTTCTAAGGCTTTGAAAAGAGCCTCACGGTGTACATTAGAGCTAATCAGCAGACTCATGAGCGATATTTGGGCAGGGTTTTGGCCAACTGCTCGACAACTTTGTATTCACTTGCTTTCATCAGTTTTGCCAATGCTGACTTCTCTTCATCTTTCTTCCCTTCTTCATTTTGCTGCTGTGGCATATTCACAGTTGCATTCTTTCCGGTCGACTCATAAACTCTTCCTGAGCGAGTAAGGCCACCAACCATTGAAGCATGATTTACCGCTTATAATCAAATGGAGCGGCTTTATAATCACTCACAGCAAGGGGTATCTGAAAGGTATAGTTCTAGGCTTTGATGAAGTTGATCCATCTTCACTGCCTTTGCCTATCTCGATTTTGATGGATCTAGGTCCACCTTCAATCATGCACACAAGCTCTTCTGGATCCGGAATCTCAGCGGTAATCATATTGATAACGGTCCATGGTTTGGCAATGGGTTAGTAGAGACGTTTGGAGCTTCAATGAAATCCAACTGGATGACTTTTGCATCAATAAGATCTTGGATTTTATGCCTAAGCCTCCAGCAGCTGTCTGTTGATGCCCGATTTGCCCCATGTGATATTCACACTTCAGCTCAGGATTGTAATTTTTAGGCCTGTAGTCTTCCCTAGGAACTTCAAGTTGATCAGATTATCGGCCCTTAGTTTAGCTAATACTTGGCTAAGGGGAACCGGAATTCGAGTGAAGTTCCTGTTGAACCTTGATTGTTGATTTGGGACTGCACTTTGTTGAGTCTGATCCTTATTCTGATTTTGATTCTGATTTGTTGACAACACGAATGACTTAGTGGGGCCAGTTGCACCTGAAGTATTGACCATGCTGACGGTTGAATCTTTCCCTTTGTATGGGACATTTCTCGGTGCAGTATATTTCTTTTCTTGTTGCAATTTTCCTGCTGAAATTGCATTCTCAATCCTGCATCCAGCTATCACCACTTCTGAGAAACTTGCTGATGCATGCCCAATCAGATGGGAAAAGAAAGGTTCCTCTAATGTGTTGATAAAAGTGAAAGTGAGGTCCTTTTCAGGCATCGGGGTGGTGATCCTTGCAGCCAATGCTCTCCAGCGCTGAGCATACTCCTTGAAAGTCTCTCTTTCTTCTTCTTCAGATTGCTTAAATCCCATACCGAGGGCGCCATCTCAATGTTAAACTTATACTGATTAAAAAATGCCCTAGCCAACTTGTCCCAAGTATCAATTTCTGATGGTCTAATTGGGCGTACCAGGCCAAAGCAGCACCAGTAAGACTGTCCTGGAAGGTTTGCACCATCAGCTTGTCAAACTTTGCATATTGCCCCATTCGTCGTACATACAATCTGGTATGCATATTAGGACAACCTGTCCCGTCATATTTTTCAAATTCGGTGCCTTAAATTTCTCAGGGAAGGCACCTTCCTCATATTGAGGCAAATTCAGGATCGCGGTTTGATCAAAACCATCGAACGTCTTCATTTTCTCAAGCAGTTTTCTCTCCATCTCTTTAGCCTGAGCTTCCAGTTCTTTCTTCAACTCAGCCGCATTAAACTCATTTGGTGACTCCTCTTGCTGAATAAGCTGTCCTCAATTTCTTTTCCTTTCTGTGCCCTTGAGGATTCTTCAGAAGTTGTGGGGGTCTTAAGTTGTGCAAGACTCTGTGTTAAAGCCTGCATCTGTTCAGCAATTCCAAGGAGGGTTTGTTCCACGGTGTTGAGTCTTTGCTCATTGGTCTGGTCTGTGGGGTTGCTCCCGGTGTTAGACATCTTAGCTCGGGATCTGGTAACAATAGGGCTCCTAACCGGCTTGGACGCTATCTTTCAAGTTTTTGACTTAAACTCGAATTTGCTAGACCTGGACATTTATTATTTATTAATATTCTTTAAAGAATAAATGAATTAATATACATATGCAAGAATGTAGATATGCTATCACAGATGCAAATGGGGATATTGACCAATGATTTAAAAAAAAACATTTGTATTAAAAGATAATGTTTGACATAACAAAAACTTCTAATGGTTTAGAAACCTTATTTCCTAGTGACTGAATCAAAACTACTTTCTAATGGTTTCAAAGAACCTTGATTCCTAAGGACTAAACCTAAACCAACTAAACCAGTCTTCTTGTCTTAGTGGGGCAAACAATCTTGTCTTCCAGGGCTAGAATTTTCTTTCGAGCTGCCTTCAACTCAGTCTAAGAATGCAATTCTGCTTCCAGCACTTTGCAGGCGATCCACCATTTCCCTCTCTCTTTCTTGGAAATCTCGGTGACATACTTCCAGGCGAGCCGAAACAGCTTCCATGTAAGCAGTTGTTTCAGGGTCAGGTTCCGATGGTGCTGGTTGAAGGACATCGGGAGCTTATATCGAATATCCTTATTCTTCTTCATTTGGCTAGCCACATACCACCTGGTTGCTCTATACTTCTTGGTTTCCTTACTTTCTGGCTCGACTTCAAAAAGGCTTCACCTCTCTATTTTCCCATATAGCTCGGATTTGATTTAGCTTGAATTCTTTAGCTGGTAGTATCTTGGTTGGATCCAGATAATCTAGAGTGACTTGCTCCAAATTAGGCTTGACAGTAATATCTTGCATACCATACTGTCTGATAACACTTGAGGGTAATAACCAGTACAGCCGGTGAGTCCAATTAGGGGTACTGCCATGTATTCCTTGCAACTTAGGATGGCACAGGGCTTTTGAACCAGCGAGCTTGCCACATCATGTCTTCAGGTGGCATGTCTTCAAGAATGGCAATTATATCCCATAGAGGATGATCATCTTCCATGTGGACCCTTTCAGCAAAAGATTGGATGAGATCATATTTCAGACTGATGAGGGATCCATTAGCCAATTCTTTTCCATAGTGCTTAATGTGGCTAGCAAACCAAACCATCAGTAAGTGCATGCTTGCTTTGAACTTGCCTGTCCTTTAGACTTGATGTGATTCAGACTACGGACTTGTTCGGCTAGAAGAGCGGGAACATAGGATTTGCCAGCTAAATATTGAGAAACCAGCTCTATGACCCGGAAGTGGATGAACAAGTTGCCATTAGGGAAGAGAATGGTTGCAAAAGCAGCTACTATGAAGGCATTAACCCGGTTTTCTTCCCAAACTTCAAGTGGTATACTGAAAGTGGCTCGGTTGCTTTTAAAGTATTCAGGGTTCCAAACCAGTCCATCAGTGTGGTTAGCCGGATGCAATATTCATTGCAATCATTGATGGCTTCAATTATTGGTCCCCTCTTGATCCCAAAAATTCTGAGATAACACGGACCGGGCTATGCTTGAAGTTCGGAACATAGATTCCTTCAGAGGTAGGAGGTGCTTGGAGTAGTCTAGTATATTCCTCAATGGTCGGGCTAAGTACATGCTGACCCAAACGGAAGACAACTTCTTCAGGTTCCCATAGATGAGTGAGGGCTCGGAACATGGTGAATGGAACATGGATCTTTGGTAGGCTGAGGATTGGGCCTAACCTATCCTCAATGAATGACTTTTGGACCGGACTAAAACTGACAAACCATCGGTCCAGTAGGAGCATTGGATCTTTGAAAGGTTCCACTCGATTTTCTCTAATAAGGCGAGCCCATAAGCTATCGCTACTGTCGGTTGAAGACATCATTTTCTGAAATTTTTTAAAAGGTATAAGCTAATATTTACAAAATTTTTTGAATTTTTTGACAGCTTTTATATTTTTTTAGAATTTTCTTTAAGTTTTTTTTTAAGTATTTACATATGTACATTTATATTTCAACTCCATTTTTTTTAGAAAAAGTTGGTCATATCCCATGCTAATGAATGCATGATTTGGTAAGGTTCTATAGGTTCCCCGATTTAGTGGTACTAAACCGGAGTGGGAGGACATTTCTTGATCTAGAGGGTGGAAAGCCACAGCCCCCGGACCTTACTTCGTCCTCCTCGCTTAGGCTCTTAAGACGGCCCTGGTACGACCGTATCTAGCACACATCATGCTAATGCAAATGCAAATGCAAACAAAGAATCAAGCTTTTGTTTTCTTTTTCATACTTGCAAGGTTAGTATAAAACAATTATTCAATATGTACAAAAATAATATATATTCACATGGTAATTTACAAAAAATAAGCAAGGATAAATTCAAAATTTATAATTCCGAAGTGGCTAGCCCTCTTTTTTTAAAAAAAAATTTAATAATCCCCAGTGGAGTCGCCAAGCTGTCGAGCCTGGATTTTTCCACTATCTGGTTCATTTCTCCTAACCCGATTCACATTAAACCCGAACCCATTTAACATGAATCCTCGACTAGGGGTTAAAAGAAATTTTAATTTTTGAAAACTTTTTAGAGTCGCCACCCGATATAAATGGGAAAAAATAAAAGCTAGGATCAATGGGTCGGTTGATCCTAACTTAGCTACTAGTCTGCGAAAATTTGATTTAAAAAAACAACTTTTAAAACCAGATATCATGGATTCGGGGGCTAACCTATTAAAACCAAATGGTTACCACTTTTGGAATTTTAAATTTATAACTATCCTTTATGCTCAAAAATTCAAATATATTATTAAACAAATATTACAAGTCAAATCATTCATTTTTTTTTTTATGTGCTTTTCTTCATTTTTATTTTTTTTTTAGAATATCAATATCAACAAATATATTTCTTTTTTTTAACAAAAACTTTATTTACAAAATAGTTATTCACAATATAAAAAAAAAACATTTTTTTATTTTTTAATGTCGCCCCGCAGGTGCCTACGTACTCGCTAATCGAGATCAGACAAAACGTAGTTCTTTTAAAAAGAACTTTAATTTGTTGATCAATTTTATATTTTGAACTTTTCTCACTTTAAATTCATTAAATTTTAATTTTTATGAAAATCTTTTTTGATGATCCTATGATCTAATCAATTGATTTTTTTTTATGAAAAATATTTTTCTAAGTCCAAAAATCATTTTTTTTAAAAAAATTTTGGTTTTGAAAATCCAATTTTATCATTTTTATTTATTTTTTTATTTTTTATTATTATTTTATTTTTATTTTTATTTTTTATTTTTTTTTAAATCATC
This sequence comes from Combretum micranthum, assembly GCA_024138025.1. Lineage (NCBI taxonomy): Eukaryota > Viridiplantae > Streptophyta > Magnoliopsida > Myrtales > Combretaceae > Combretum > Combretum micranthum. The sequence goes on from JAMXBD010001777.1 coordinate 280,550, forward strand.
ACATAAATTCACAACATATTCAGAATATTTTACAATATATTAAAATTATTTTTCATGCATTAAATATGCATTTCTAAAAGCAATTTATGTATAATACTATTAAAATATTAAAAATATTCAAAAATATCAAAAAAATAAATTTAAATGAAAAATAATTATTTGATTTTTCTGGATTTTTCTGTATTTTTTGATTTTTTCTTTTTTTTATGAATTTTTATGAATTTTTTACTATTTTTTCTATTTTCCGAAATTAATATATAATAAAAATATAATAAAATAGTGTGGATTGACCTGGACGTTGGATGGAGCGGACGCGATCTGGATCGTCTGATCTGAAGACCAATCCTGGCCGTTGATTTTGTTGACTTGATCTGGACGTTAATTGCTTGATGAAATCTGGGCCGTCTGATTTGGATGATCAAATCTGGACCGTTGATCTGCTTGATGAAATCGAGCCGTCTGATCTGCTTGATCAAATCTGGCCGTCTGATTGCTTGATCAAATCCGAACCGTCTGATCTGGATGATGAATCTGGGCCGTCTGATCTGGATGATTGAATCTGGGCCGTCCGATCTGGGATGACGTTGACCGTTGACCAGGGGCGGGTTGGACTTTGGATTTTCGGGTCAAATCCGACCCGATCAGTGCAAAGAAGACGATTACGCGACCTTTCGAGCCTTCCTCGGCGTCCTGGTGGTTGTTGGCCTCCACAAGCTTGTCGGCCGACTCTTTTGGTGGTTGCGCGTCGGCTGGTGGTGGTGGTTCGCGCCCAGAACCACCGTGGACGGCGGTTCGAAGTGGTGGTTGCCGGCGGTTCAAATTCGAAAAAAAAAAAAAAATTGCAGAGATGATTTTGATCAATTTGATCGAATCCAGCACACTAAAACAATCAAAATTATTTCTAACACTCCTAAACCATTCAATTTGGATCAAATCTGATCCAATCACTTCGAATTTGAAAAATTGAATCCTACATCCTAAATTCGAGAATTTCGAATTGTATTGTTATGTGTGTGTTTCTTCGAAATTGACTTGTGCCTTTTGATCTAGTACCCTATTTATAGGTTGCAAGCTCAATTTACGTTTCGTAATTTCGAAAACGAATCGATTTTTGCCTCTTTATTTCGTGAATTTAATTCGAAAATTCGTGTTTAATTTGTTTCAAACTGATGATTGATGATTAATCTTTCATATTCTTCATCAAATCATTCAATGTGGGTAGATTAATTGTCCAATTCTCATTAATGGACAATTGAAGTCTCACAAATTGCATTTTTTTTCAATTTTTTTTAGCACCAATTTTGTGACTTTTGGGTTGTTTATACACATGAATTGTGCACTAATCTTTCATTTCCATAACTACTTTGCAATGGCATCATCAATTTTAATAATTATGATTTTGTCAGTTAAAAATTGATGCAAAGTAAGGCAAAAAAGTCACTTTGAGAAAGATGAAAAGGCAAAAATAGATGATAAAAAGGCAAAAATTTGCCTTTGCTAGGGTTTAAACCTGTGTCCTTGAGCTTGAGTGTGTTTAGGTCAATGTATTTAACCAACAGGCCATTTGGCCTGTGCCTTGATCACTTAGCCAACTTCATCAATACTTAATTAAGGCTTTTTGGAAAAAATGAGTTTAATTAAACAAAAATAAAGATTCTGTTTAATTTTATAAATTTAAGCCTTAATTAATTGGGCAAAAATTGGGTGTCTACACAAGACTTTATCGGTAAAAGACCAACTCAAATTTGAATTAATCTTTGCTTAGCCACTGGAGGCATAATATAAATACCAAGAAATTGAAAAATCAAAGACACATAAAAAACTCACTGCTTTGAGAATGATAAAAAAGTAAGCTTTACTATTAATGCTAAAATTTGTCGTTGTATACTTTACTTTATTAAGTCAAACACTTGAAGAAATTCTTTCTTTTACACCTTGATTTGTTTTTTATCTACAACTCTCAACAAGGAGGAAACTTTATAAATACCTGAGCATGCTTTTCTTATTTCTTGTGCAATATTAATTTTAATTATTGTTTTTGTTGTTTAAAAATTGCAGAGTGTTTTGAGTTGTTGTTTGCATAAACCAAAGGGCTAATTTTTGACAAATCTTTAAGTTTGATTATAGCAATTCATTCCCTTTCCCCCTCAACACCCTCTTGGTTATTAATTTGGGACCATTAATATGGAATATGATTTTGGGCTTAAGAAATTATGAATTAGAAATTATGATTGAATATATTCATTTGATATGCTTTATGTTTTAAAGTGTGCAAAAAAATCCAAATATGGTGAACTGTGTCTTCTTGGTGCTAAAGTCTTTGAACTCTTAACATTTTTATTGAATTCATACTCAAACATGTTCCTTTTACTAAGTACAACTTGCTTGAAGTGTACATTTGTTAGTAAAAGTTAATGTAGGTGTTCACGCACTTAAATCCTCCTTTGCATGCTCACACGTTATGTTTTCTTAAAGCATTTCAATCTTATTCTCTCTCATCCAATTGATGCGAATTTTTGAATTGACGCACAATTTTTAGCTCCATGTTGATCCTCAGACATGCTCCAGGTAGCTTAAAGAGAGAAGGCTCCTAAACATCATGGAAGGATATGTTCTGTGGTGAAACTAATTGCCATCTACTATATGGCTGCCAAGTTATGATGCATGGTTAGTGTCCAAAGAGACATTTAGGTTTTTCCTATTTTGTGTGAAATCTAGCTAGTTTCCGAACACTAGTGATTGCATCATCTAGATCCATCTACAATTTATTAGGGTTTGAAATCATGTGTTATATCCCCTCTTCTCCTTTCATTTCTCCCCCTAAAACTCTCTTGTCCATACCTCAAACACTTGCCCAAGCCAACACCACCCCTAACACCATTTCTATCTCAAAATTCTCTCTTTTCTTCTATTAATTCAACCTGTTTTTTCCACCATCGTCTACCTATCACTCCATTTTTTTCATCTAATCCCTACTTTTACACTCTCTATCAAACCCCCTAACCTGTAACAACCCATAAGACCCACCACTTTACATTACCACCACCTTTCCAAATTCAATATGTCCTTAAACACATGGTCCATGCACAAAACATGTGTGGAATGCCGACTCTAAGCTCTGATGCCCATCTTTTCCCTTCCAAAGTGCACACCAATCGCTTCTCTATCTTTGATGATCTTAATGTAGATAGTTATCATCGTTATACTAAGAGGCAATCTAATGCTTCATTTTCAAGATTTTAGGGGTTTACAACTTAGTAGAATCTTCACTCTCAAGGACTTTCCTCTATAATCAATATGAGGCCATGAATTATTCTATTTGTTATATTCTCTATAAACAAGTTTTTGATGACAACAAAAGATTAAAAGGAATTAATAATGAGTTTATCAAGTGTACACATTAAAGATAATGAATAAGATGCAAAATAAATAATGTCAAAATTCTAGAGTGTTGTCTAGGGCAAAGTTTTTCAAGTTTTTAAACTTTAGAAAATACCTAGAGCATTGTCTAAAGAGTATACTAGAAGAATAGAAGAAATCAAGCCTTTTCTAGAGCATTCTCTAGAGAGTAGTATTACACCAAACAAGAAATTACTATTTGACCATAGATTAATCAAAACAAGTTTTAATACAAGTTCAACTAATTTTTCAAGGCCTAACTCCAAAGGATGAATACATTTAGTTAATGCATTCATATGTTCTACTAAGTAGGAACGAAATCCATGGGGATTAAGTCAAGATCTTTACCAAGTCTTTAAGACATTTTTTACATACTTGGATGATCCGATGAACTCAAGTCAATTTTATGAAGGCTAATGATACTTATGATTTTATTTATGTCCTACTTGTGAAAATATGAAGACAAAAGATAAGGGCTATCAAGAACATCAAAGTTAACATTCAAGAAATGAGGATAACAATGGCTATAACTTTTTCTTAATTTCAAGGATATCATGTAGACTGATAAAGCGTTTCACTTAGATTATGTGAGATCTTTAGAAGATAAGCAGGGAATAGTTATGATACGAGATATTAGCAGAATATTCAAACTTTAGTTTTAAATCTGAAGATAGTGTCAAGATAAGAATATGAAGATATTATGAGAAATATCAGAGCTGAAGCTTATTCAAATTTTAAGCAACTAGATGGCTTATGACCGTTGAAGCTTTGAAGAATAAATAAATGAATGTTGAAAAAGAATAATACATACTGCTGGAAAAGTCACTCTTGCAAACTTATTGATTTGAACTTATGCCATTGAAGCTTTAAAGAATAAATAATTGAAGGCTACAAAAAAATAATACACGCTATTAAAAAGTCACTCTTGCAAACTTGCTAATATGATCTTGTGCTCTCAAATCTTTGCTGCACTTTTTAATCTTTACTCTTTTCTTTGTTTAGAGAAGGAACTAGTGTGTCCTTCCTTGGTTGTACCACAAATAGACTTTACAGTCAGTGATAAGTTAAAGTTAAGCTAGGGAGACTAAATAGAGGGAATTGAGTTAAAGTGATTGGCCACTATTTGTAACCAAGTTTATTAGATTTAGTGGAACATACTCGTGTGGATTACGAGATCCTTGACTTGGAGCTAGAAGAGTAGATGTAGGCATAAGGCCGAAATCACTATATATCACTGTGCTCTAGCTTTTCTTTCCCTCTCTCTTTTAGTTTGCACGTACTTTACTTTTGGTTTAAAGTGTTTACATTGTGTTCATTAAGATCATGACTAATTAATTTAAGTAATCAAGGGGATTTAATTTTGTGCAAAAGTTTTAAACTTAAAAGAGTAACTAATTCAACCCATTTCTTGGTCACTTAATTGGGATCGACACTATTGCAATTTAATCGATAGGAAGGATAAAAATGGCAATCTATTTGTTTCCATGTTTTCTAATGCTCAAGAGATGGCTAGGTTTTGGACTTATGTCAATGAGAGGGAATTGAAATAACTTCCCATGATATCTGTAGTTTGATCAATCTTGATCACAGGGGCCTTGCACATATGATGATTTTAGTGGGTCCCACTTTTATGAGCAGGTGTTTGAGGTTGCTATAGTGGATGGAGATAGCTGGAATGACGAAAAATCTCTTGAAGCTAAACTTTTACCTTTATTTTATCGAGTCCTCCAATTGTATTTTTGTAATAACTACCTTCCATGAGCTGGAAATCATAGTAAGTCAACCTTTGTAGACCTTTGGCTTTTATACAAATTGTTGAATGAATTTATCAGCTTTTAGGATATTATGGTTAATAATTTTAGGAAGGTAACCAATGCAAAGAATAATTAGCAATGACACCAATAGACGAACTCTTCGACATTGTTAACTTGTCATTGTTAACTTGTCACCCTCCTATCCAAAAGAAAAGGGTTCATTTTGAGAAACCTTCCTTTAGTAAATACTCTTATAAAGTAATATTTATTTTGTTTGTCACAACTCCAAACTAATCAGATTTGCAAAATTTGTCTTGCGATAGTGAAAATGCGAAACTGATGGATTAGCGATGGTATAATTCTAAAATAAGTAACAAATTTATCTTTTGGATAAAACAAAAATTAACATATTTGATATTAATAAATGTCAGATTTGCAAATATTTAAATCAATTATGGTAGATATATGAATTTATATGTTAACTAAACAAACAAGGTTTATAGGGAGGGATGATGGCATGGTTGAACTCCATAAGCTAAAATTTGTTACATAGATTTTAAAAGCTTTTCCCCATATATTACACTTGAAGTTTCCATTTCTTACACTATTGGTACATTTGGTTGTTCAAATCTCACAAGAGTGGACTAGACCAAAACTTTAGTAAGTTATTTCATTTTCATAATAGGTTTGAGTATTGGACAGAAAACATAAGGATAAGACAGAATTCAAATATTTTACACCATATATTCCATGGTACAAAAGTGAAAATCATAGGACAATTAAGTAAATTTTTAAAAAACCTAAAGCATCCTTATTATTACTTTCATTTTGACAAACATTTTTCTGTTAAATATATAAAATTAATTAAACAAATATAAGAAATACAACAATATACTTCCCATAATATAACATCTTGTGTGAGTTTGTGTATAAATAATGGACAACATAAAAATCTATATTCAATAGTGTGCATAATAAATGCACTATAAGAGAATTGTACCATTCAGTAGTCTTTCTATTATATTGTCTAGTTATCATTGTTTAATCCAATTATTATATCTAAATATTACATATAAGTATATATAATGGGAAAAAGTAAAAAGAAAGGGAAAAAATATATAAAAGTGATGATAGAGCATCTACATCCATAAGAAACTCCACAGGGTCTATAAGATCCTTAAGGCATCATATCAACATTTTAAGAAACTATTTTCCTTAAGAACCTCACAAGCTTATTTGTAAGGTTTTTCATTTGAGTTGCTTCACTTATTTTTATGCTTGTAACGCCCTAAAATAAGGACATTACAACCCACCACGTGTCCTTCTCTTTTAAGAACACGACAAGGCTAAAAATCTAAACCACAAGTATATACAATATAAAACTCCATAAACTCTCATAAAAGATACCTATTTAAGTTATCTCATGAAACAAATCCTTTGAAGAAAACACCTTGTTGGCATAAACCAAAGCCAACATACCTAATAATCCAAAAACTCAAATAAAACTTACAACAATATCAAAGTTTATAAAAAGTAAATTTTCAAAACTTCACATCATCTTCCAAGTCTATCTTTAAAATCTATAACATCTTAAATATCAATAGGATAGTCTACTCCATTAGTGTCCTCTCCCTTATCCACATAAATATCATATCCTGATATGTCATACATAAATGAATCCTCACCTGGTCCTAAAAATGATAAAAGAATGAGCAAAAACGCCCAGTACGCTAAACCACAAACAAAATCCAAATGCCACATAATACATATATATGTTTTCATGCAACTAATCCTAATGCAACGAACACAATTTATTATCTTTAATTAATCAGCAAACAACACAGTTTAGAACTATAGTGCTTTAATTCTAAACCTGGAGTTTCTCATGACCCTTGAAAAACAATCAATATAGAAAATAGGTAATTATAAATATTGGTTTTGGAGAATCATCCACACACCGGGCCTCTGCCATAACCTAATCTATCGGAATCATTTCTATGCATGAGTCCACGAGACAACCTCACACATAGATCATCAGGGTGCCTCGTTAGTATTACACTTTGCGTGGTCTTTACCAAACAAAACCAAACACAAGCAAAAAAACAATTTTATATGTTACATGTAATTAGATTAATTTGATATTCTAATCCTACACACAGAACAAACAAATCTAAACCTACAAGCACATATAACAAACAAGGTAAGGTTGCACATATATCAAATTCCAAGAACAATACTCTAAATCACCAAAATCTGTTTTTATACACAACTTCTAATTCAACAGGACCTCATAACATGAATAGATAAAATTCAAAATACATCTCATCAAATAAACCTAAATCCATTCATATCCAAAACCCAAATTTTAACATAATATCAAATCTATACCTTTTTCCTTAATCACAACACTAAAATCCTTCAATTCAACAAATCTCCTCAACCACTTCTCAAAACCCTAGAATTTCATTCAACACCATATAGACCAAAAATCAACAACTACCATTTTTATAAATCATAAAGATTAAAACTTTAAAATACTTACCTAAATTCAATTCTAAATCCTTTTAACACAAAAACTAAATCTACAAATAATCAGGATTTTCTCTAATTTCCCTTTAAATAACATAAAATTCTAAGGAACTATAAAATTGTATATCTTAAAAGAAAAATGGTTATTCAATTACCTGACCTGATCCTCAATCTTCCTTAAACACCCACTTTTCAGATCTCTAAGAAAATTAGAACCGTTTCTCCAATCCTTCTTCAAAACAAAAGAAAATCCTAAGATAATTCATAGATTGAAAGACTTTAAAGGAAAAATATGATTTTGATTACCTGAATCCGATCTTCCAAGATCTCCTTTGACCAATAAAATCAAATATCCAAACCTAATATGTATGTTTTCCAATTCTATCGTAAATTCAACGAAAAAATCCTAAGAAATCTAATAATCCATAAGATCTTAAAACAAAAATAGTGATTCAATTACCTGATCTAGACTTTTGAATCCTTTGGCGACTATAAACTCTTAGAGGATAAGAATCTAGATTTAGGGTTTTATTGGAGAAAAGAACAAAGAAACAATATATAAGGATTTCTGACTTTTCATCTTCCATCATGTGTCTGTCATGTGACCAAAATTGCATTAAAATTAGACTTTGTTAACAAATTTAACCTTATAATTTATATCAATAGACACTTTTATCCTTCTTTATGTAATATTTACTTGTATATTACATCTCTCCCTTCCTAAAAAGAACTTTCGTCCATGAAAGTTACCTGAATTATCCAAAAGTTCTAGATATTTGATCTTTATTTCCTCTTCTAACTCCCAAGTAGCTTCTTGTTCAATTGATTCGTCCACTACACTTTTACATACTTGATTACTTGCCTTCTTACTGGCTTTTCAATTGTAGATAGATTCAGCTGTATATCTAATGGTTCCAACGCTACTACCTCTTCAGGATCTTTACATATTTTCTCAGCATAGACATATGGAACACGTTATGCACCCCTTCCAAATAAGGCGGTAAAGCTAATCTATACGCCACATCGCCTATCCTTTCTAGAATCTCATACAGTCCCACATATCTAGGATTTAATTTGCCTCTTAAGCCAAATCTAACAACACCCTTTGTTGGTGATATTTTTAATAAAACATGCTCCCCTACTTGAAATTCCAACGGTCTTCTTTGCTTGTCAGCATAATTTTTCTGACGACTCTAACTAGCTTGCAACCTTTATCTGATCAACTTGACTTTATCATTAGCATCTTGTACTAATTTTGGTCCCAAAATTTGCCTATCACCAACTTCATCCCAATAGATTAGTGATCTACACTTTCTACCATATAAAGCTTCATATGGAGGCATTCCAATGGATGCTTGATAATTCTTCTTGTATGCAAACTCCACTAATGGCAAGTGTTCATCCCAACTGCCTTTAAAATCCAGTACACATGCCCTCAACATGTCTTCTAGGATTTGAATAGTCCTCTCAAACTGTCCATCTGCTTGAGGATGATAGACTGTGCTAAAAACCACTTTAGTACCCAAAGCTTGATGTAAGCTCTTCCAAAATCTTCCAATAAACCTAGTATTCTGATTTGATACTATGGAGACTGGTATTCCATGAAGTCTCACTATCTCCTTAATATACAACTTTGCTAATCGCTCCAACTTATATCCAGTTTTAATCGGTATAAAGTGAGCTCCTTTAGTGAGCCGGTCAATAACTACCCATACCGAATCTAACTTTTCTCTTGTCTTAAGTAGAGCAGTAACAAAATCCATTGTTATGTGCTCCCATTTCCATTGAGGAATTGGTAAAGGCTTCGACTCTCCTGTTGGTCTCCTATGCTCAATATGATTAACTGACATGTATAACACTTGGAAACATACTCTGCTATCTCTTTCTTCATGTTATTCCACCAATATAGTTGCTTCAAATCCCGATACATCTTATTTCCTCCAGGATATATGGAATAACTAGAATAGTGTGCTTCTTTTAGCAATTCCTTCTTAAGTTCTTCTTGCTCTGGTACGCATAATCTTCCCTTATACCTCATAACACCTTCTTCATCAACACAAAACTCAGGTGCTCTGCTAATTTCCATTTGTTTCTTTATCTAAAAAATGCTTAGATCTTCTACTTGTGCCTCTTTGATCCTTTCAACCAAGGTAGGTTAAATATGTAGATTTGCCAAACTCGCACCTACTTGTCTGATGACTATTTCCAGCTCTAACTTCCTCATATCATCTATTAGATGTCGTTCATATGTGATCATGGCTGCAAGATTTTCTACTCGCTTCCTACTTAAGGCATCTGCTACCACATTTGCCTTCCCAAGATGGTATTGGATGTCTATATCATAATCCTTTATAAGCTCCAATCATCTTCTTTATCTCATATTCAACTCCCTTTGAGTAAAAATGTATTTCAAGCTTTTATGATCGGTATACACCTTACATCTCTCCCCATACAGATAGTGTCTCCAAATCTTTAAAGCATGCACAATCGCTACTAATTCCAAATCATGTGTAGGATAGTTCTTCTCGTAAGGCTTCAATTGTCAGCGTACACTATTGCCCTGTCTCCTTTCATCAACACATATCCTAAACCTTGTATAGAGGCATAACTGTAAATAACATACTGCTCACCACTTATTGTAAGGTAAGCACATGGGGCAGATACTAATTTATCTTTCAACTATTGAAAATTAACTTCACATTCTTCGCTCCATTTAAACTTCACTCCCTTGTGTTAGTCTAGTCAATGAGCTTTGCAATCTTGGAAACATCTTTCACAAATCTTCTATAATATCTTGCCATTCCCAGAAAACTTCTGATTTCTGACACATTCTTAGGTCTTGGCCATTCAACAGCAGCTTTCACTTTCTCAGGATCGACTGATATCCTATCTCCATTTACAACATGTCTTAAGAAAGAAACTTGTTTCAATCAGAACTCACACTTCGTGAATTTTGCATACAATTTCTCACTTTGCAATTTCGTCAAAACCAACCTCAGATATTCTTCATGTTCTTCTTTTGATTTAGAATACACTAGCACATCATCAATGAACACCACCACAAATAAATCCAAACAATCTCTGAAGACTCTATTCATAAGATTCATAAAAATTGCTGGTGCATTGGTGAAACCAAAAGGCATGACAACAAATTCACAATGTCTATACCTGGTCCTGAACGCTGTCTTTTGAATATCTTCTGCTCTAACTCTCAGCTGATGATATCCTGAACTTAGATCAATCTTCGAAAATACCTTTTCTCCTGCCAAATGGTCAAATAAATCATCTATTCTGGGCAAAGGGTACTTATTCTTGATAGTCACATGATTCAACTCCCTATAGTCTATACATAATCTCATGCTTCCATCTTTCTTCTTTACAAACAGAACTGGAGCTTCCCAAGGTAAAACACTAGGTTTGATAAACTTCTTCTTCAACAAATCATCTAGTTGTACTTTGAGCTCTACAAGTTCTGTAGGAGACATGTAATATGGTGTCTTGGAAATAGGTGTGGTACCCGGTACCAAGTCTATATAAAATTCAACTTCTCTCTCTGGTGGTAATGCTAGTAAATCTTCTGGAAAAACTTCTGGGTACTCACATATAACAAGTATATGAGAAGAATCTTTCTTTGGTTTATCTTTTATTACCATAGCTGCCAAAGATGATCTTCCCCACATCTCATATGTGGGTAAATTCGGAGGTCTTTGCACTTCAAGTTCATAAACAAACATATCTCCATCCTCCAAACTAAATTCTATTATTAAATTTCAACAATCTATAACAGCTTGATATTTCAGCAACCAATCTACTCCCAATATTACATCAAAATCCTGCATATCTAACACTACTAGATTTATAGGTAAATGTCTACCTTCTATCTCTGTATCCACATTCCTACAAATTTTATTTAATACATATCCACTTCCCAAAGGTATACTAATAGAAAAAATTTTAGACATATATTCAACATGTACACCACAACTAGATACAAACATCTCAGATATGCAAGAAAAACTTGCACCGATATCAAACAATACATATGCACTAAGCAGGACTATAGGTAACGTACCACAATAATGCCAACACTAGCAGTGTCACTGTGCTGGAGAGCATATATCTTAGCTGGTGCCTTGTGTTCTTGACAAAACTCTGAAGTCTACTAAACTGAGCTCTTGAGACAACTTGCTTTCCAGGTTCCTTACAATCCACTACCTATGCCCTCTTTGTCCACACTTGAAGCAGAAAACTTGAGGAAGAACTTTTTTTGCATGCAGACTCTGGGGCTGTGTCCCACCTTGCCATAAGAAAAGCAAGCATTCTCAATCCATTTGCAATCCTTTAAGTCATGGGGTCCAAAACATCTGCTACATTTCTTATCAACACCCTAAACAGCTAATCTAATAGGTTGTGTAAAAAGCCTATTATTCTTACCCTGGTTCATAAAACTAGTAGCTGGTCTCTTCCCTAAGAATATCTGACTTCTTTAGGGTTCACTACTCTTCATTCTATTCAATCATTGTTCCACAGTTTTGGCTTTGTTGACCACAATTGAGTAGTTGGTCAAGTCCATTAGATTCATTTGATATTGAATTAAGGCTCTAACCTAGTGATGAGCCTGCTTAGTTTAGCTTCTTCACTTTCCTTCAAAGGATCAGGAAAGAATTTCATCAATCGGTGTAGCTCAGCTTCATACTCCTCCACAGACATCTTGCCCTGCTGTAGGATATAATATTCCTTGAGCATCTTTTGCTTCGCACTATCAGGGAAGAACTCTCTATAGAAAGCTTATTGGAACATCTGCCAAGTAATTGCCCCATCCATGTGTTGCTTGGTGCTCATCCACCAATTATTAGCTCTCCCAATCAGCAAGTAGGAGGCATATTCTACTTTCTTGTTCTCGAGTATGTCCAGAGCAGAAAATGTTTTCTCTACTTCTTCCATCCAAAGTTGAGCAACCAATGGTTTCCCTGGAACAGGCTCAAACTTGTATACTAAGTCTACAAATTTGTTAAGGCTCAGCACATGAGCTTATCTAGCCCCATTTCCTCCATTTCCATTATTCCTCTTATTTTCTTGTCTCCAGGCCACAGCATTAGCCTGTATCAGGTCCACATCATACCTCATGGTTTGGTGCTGCTGTGCTACCACTCCCAGTAAGGTATTTACTATATGCATCAGTTGGGCTACATCTACAGGCACTTGTTGTCCTGTAGGTAGAGGTGTTTGTTGTCCTACAAGTAAAGATGCTTGTTGTCCTATAGGTGGAGGTGGCGGTAAATCTTCAGGTACTTGATTTAAAGATGGTTGGTTCAAAGGTGATTCTTCCTCCTGACTAGTTCTGGAGGAACCGGCATCAGGGGCTCTTCTTCTTGGAGGCATACTAAGAGATTAAACATAGCATAAAAGAATAAGATATAATATAACATAAAGATCAATATAAGCTAATAAGATCATAACATAATAC